>CABHPH010149937.1:0-19835 GCA_902168325.1 Peromyscus nudipes
GATTCTCCCTCACATTTTAAAATTACTTTAGAGGGTAACATTCCTAAACCTTTCTAAACATTACTGAACATGCCCATGCTTCTTTCTTAATAACCGATCACAAACAGAAACCTGGCTGGCCATGATAAATATTTATGAAGAGTAAAATATTGAAACAAAGATTCCAGCTTGCATTTATCCTTCATGCTTTATCATAAGCCTCAGTAAATACCAATTCTATTAACTTACTGCAAATGTCGACCACAGGTCAATTGATGGAAAAACCACGTTGTGTAACAAGCTAGCCAACTCCAAGTGACAAAGAAGTTATTAATTATACTTAAAGTTTTTATCTCATCTTCCTTCCAAGCATTCAGAGGTTTTATATTTTGACAATATGACTATAGTTTATTAGTGTGCAAGTCTTCTTTTCACAGAATTTCATTTTCTCATTTTAGGAATGTAAGGTTCCAACCCTAAAATGGCCAATGACTCATAGCACACCCAAAGGCAACTAATGTAAACACTACCCCCCACAGGCTAACTTTTCCCTGTCTGATGAGCATGCTGAACTGGGATGGCTAGAAAGAATATGCTAGAAGATTTTCTTATAGATGGCTCAAAACACACTGTAAATATTATGCTGCAGATATTTCCTGACTGTCATCCCAAGGTACTATCCCTTCCATTCCTACAGAGCTGGACCTTAAATTCACAGCTGAAAGTGTGCTTACCATATAACATCTAACAAAATAGAATGTTTTAAAAGCTCAAGCCAGAGCTGAGTGTGGTGATGCACTCGAGAGGCAGGTGGATAATGAATTTAAGGCTATCCTAATTTACAGCCTGGACCTTGTCTCAAAATAACAACAACAACAACAACAATAAACCACCACTACCACCACCAACATGTAACAACCTAGAGTGAGTACTATTTAGGAAGACGCAGAGCACCTGTGGGAGGACCCAGGGGAGATAAAAGGACATCAGAGCCATGAATATGACTCAGTACATTATGCACATGCATGAAAATGTCAGGAAACCATTATTATATAGAATTAGTAAATACTAATTAAAAATAATAAAAACATCAAGTGCATACAAGGAGGAAATAGCTCTTCAAGTATTTTTGCATGTATAATATATATAACTATACATTTACATATATGTATATATACATACCCATATACTCATATTGTAGTGAGCCCCACTCTCTAAGCATACTAAATATGTGTTCTACCACTGAGTCAAATCCCTAGGTCCTATGAATGCACTTCATTGAACAAATACAAAATTCTGGAATATCTTAATGAGCTCTCTAATAGTTAATAATGGTCAGGGGAAGAGATGGTACAGGCACATGTTAGGCTTTCCCTTTGGCTACAAATAATCAGACATATGAATCTTTACTCTTTTTCTTCCAAGGTGAGCTTTCCAACGGACACTAACGCATGGCCACCATATGCACCCTCCACACTGCTGTGAAGGGGGATGGCTTCTGTCCTAAAGAGTTCACCTCATCTAACATTTTCTTGGCACGTGCAGGAGGCATATTACTTGGTGAGAAAACCAGTAAGAGATGAAGAGACATAAATAGACAAATGATCTGAATAGAAAACTCAACAAAGTAGTCAACAGCCCCAGGCATCTGGAGAAAGTATGCCATCTTGCTAAATTAAACAAAACACCATTTTCCTTAATGAGTGATGCTCTTTGTAAAGTGCCAGTTCACAACAAAGAGAGGACACAATAACAATGACCTCACACACCTCACCAACAGCAAGACTAGAACATTTTTTGTGAAATTCAATTTTCTTGTCCCTAGACCTTATCAATAGTTATACTTTTGTGCACCAGCTTAATAACATTCATAAGTTATGGCTTACCTACGTAGGCTATTAGAAAATCTTAAAAAGCAATTACAAAGACTCAAAAGGCTAATATAGAGGCAAATATTTATGAGGACATCAATAGAAAAAAACTAAACCATCTATATAATATCTACATGTAAGTACATTCACATTTCATATATGTAAAAGTACTAAAACTGTAATAAAAATAAGAAATGAGGTTTCATTTTGAAAAATTATAATGTTAACAATTCTATGAATGGAAATAAAAAGCTCTTCTGACTGATATTAAATCTAAATAAACACCTTGATTTTTTACCTCCATTGTTAGGTGGTAAAGCCAGGGCCTAGCATTAGCATATGGTAGGCAAATGTTCTACCATTGAGCTACTTCCCTACCCTTCTAAACAATATTTTACTTGACACTGGGTCTCTCTAAGTTACCCAGGCTACCCTTGAACTCACTATGAATTCCAAGCTGCCCTAAAACTCAGTCTATAGTACCACCTGGCCTTATACTTGAGGGTCCTCCTACTTTAGCCTTCCAAGTAGCTGAGGTTACCAGCCTACACCACCATGCTAATTTTGAACATAGCTTTGATGTGGTGAAAATGGCACACACACACATACACACACACACACACACACACACACACACACACACACACACACACTTCTCTAAATGGTTGGTTTAACCTTAGTAATGTTTTTCATGTAATGAAAAGACCTAATGAGCAAGTTTCCTCAAAGATCTTTTGTTCACTTTGAGAACACAGTAACAAAGTAAAGGTTGATGTGGGAGGTAAGTCAGGTAAGGAATTAGAATGGAAAGAAAGGGCTTACACATAAAATGTTAACATTCTAAATAATATATTTCCCATTAAAATATATAAACTAATCATTTAAGTTTCCACTGCAAGCACTAGGCTTTTCTTACGAATTAGGTGAGTAATTAGGTGATTTGTTGGTACTGGGTGAGGTATTTAAGCAGGCAGGATGACTCAGTAGTTCCTTAGAACATTATTAGTACACTGCTCTAAAATTCTGACCTTCCAGAAGGATATGACTTTGGTTCCGAGAGATTTTAATATTAAAAAGAGGTTACTCGATCAGGGAATTGGTTAGAAAAACACTACCAGTATGGTGTGTTCAGTAATCAAGTACCGCAGAGCACCCTAGTGACCTAATAGAGTTAATTCATCCTTTAAGCAGCTTAGGTACCTTTGGGAACTGATTTAAGGAAAGGCAATCTGGGTCACATGAAGCTGGGTATACTAAAAGGCTGCAAATTCAAGATGAGTCAGCTAGAAATGGGCCATGGGTATGTAATATTCATGTTGTAAAATCCAGGGTGTGGGAAGCTGTTTCAGAAAACATGTAATATATAGGATTGGTTAAAATAACTCGTGTACTGTTTTTCTTGCACAAATGAGAAAACAAACAACTACTCGATATTATTTAATACACAGAAATACCTGCTATTGGGGTTTTGTTTATTTTTAGTTTTTATTCAATTTTTTTTAAGGAGCATTTGAAACTAGGTGTCTTAATTTCTCCTTGCTGTGATGCAACACGGGGGTGGGGGTTGGTAGGGGTGCAGGGGGAGGGGCAGTACAGTAGGAGTTCGAAGCATCTGGTTAAGAAGCATCTCCAATCAAGAAGCATGAATGCATTCCGCTGCTTGGCTCCCTTTCCTCACTCACATAGCCCAGGATCCCAACCTGGGAATGGCGCCACCTACAGGGGGTGAGTCTATTTACCTCAGTTGACATAACCAAAGTAATCCTCCACTTCCCAGTAGATTTTCAATTCCACCAAGTGTCAGTCAACACTAAGGATCACACTGACCAAGAGCATTTTGTCTGTCTGCTGCTGTTTCTATTGCTCCTGCTGTTTTGTGCTCCTGAAGGGTGTTTACAGTTCTTCTGGAAGCTGAGAACCAGAATGTGAGACTCCTGTAGGATATTGTCTTCGTTTCATTTCCTATTGCTGTGATAAAATACTTTGACAAAAACATGAGGGAGGAGGGGTTTATTTGGTTCCCAATTCAGGTTACAGTCCATCACTGCAGGGAGCTCAAAGCAACAGGAATTTAGAGCAGTTAGTTACATTGCAGCTGCAGTCAAGAGCAGGCAGCAGTGGATTAATGCATGCAGGTGTCACCTTGTCCTCTCTTTTGCATTTGGCCTAGGGCCCGTCCCATAAAATGATGCCAGCCACACTCAGGGTGGGTCTTCCTATCTCAATAAATCGGATTAATAAAATCCCTCTCAAACATACCCACAGGCCAATCTAAAAAAACTCCTTATTGAAACTACTCCTACCCCGAGGTGATCCCGGCTTGTGTCAAGTTGACAAATAAACCATCGTGGATCGTGTGTAGGATTTTGCTTAAAATAGTGACAAGATAAAAAAGACATTCAAGTCTCATTCCACCATGCAAGTCCGGTCATTTTTGTGTTGTCCTTTTCATAAAGAACTCAGGCTACCAGTGGTAGTGCTTAATGTTCAGAGAGGGGCCTGAGATCAGTGGCTCCTATCTGCCTAGTGCCATCAGCACTTTGGAGTTACAGGCAAAGCCCCTGATGAATGAGTGTCATTAGGAAATTATATGTTTCAGGACCTATTTCTGTCTCTAGTTGTCATTAATACAACACTCACTAATACAGCACTGTTCCTCCACACCCCAAGCTCTGTAATCAATTAAATCATATTAGAATGCACTGTCTATTATGTAGGAGAGGCAGGCCTTCCTGCTTGTTATTGCTGACAACAGAGCCAATGGATAGTGGTCGAGAGTGTAATTTCCCCAGCTGGAACGACATCTGCAGCCTTGCTCTCAGCAATTACTAGTAAGAACTCTGTTGATCTCACATCTTCCTACTTTTGGAAAACCAGCTGCTCTTATTCTTCAGACTGGCTCCTGGGGGCATTTTCAAGCAAAGCAACCCACCACAGAGGGAGGGCGCTACAGTTTTCTTTATGTGTGTGATGTGTGTGTGTGGGGGATGTGCTCATTAGCATAACATTTGAATTACATGAAGAAAGTTTATACTTTTTTTTTTTAGAGTAAGAGCCCCAGTTGATGTCTTATTTCTTTTCCCATTTTTATTTTGTAGCGATTGAAAAATGTGTAAAAATATTGCAATGCTTCTTTCCCTAAACCTTGTCTCAAAAAATCCATTTTTCTGTTTATTTTAGAAAGCAGTCAGAAATTGGCCTGTTCTCACGAGCTACTCATTCCCATGCAAAGAAAGCACCTGGATTTCCCTAGTTAGTTTACAATACTCAATGATTTCAACCAACCGAGTTGTTCATTTCTCTCTCCCCATGAGTGTACGTGCGTGTGTACGTGTGCAGGTGCCTATGGAGGCCGGAGGCGGATGTCAAGTGTCGTTTTCAATTACACCTTCAGCCTATTTTTTGAGAAAGGGTCTCTTACTCACTCAACCTATGGCTCACTGTTTAGGCAGACTGACTGGCTAGAAAGCCCCTAGGATTCACTACCCTCTGCCTCTAGCGCCTGGGCAGATGTCACCGTACCCAGGTTTTTGTGTGGCCACTGTGAATCTGAGATCAAGTCCTCATGACCGCACAGCAAGCGCTGTACCCATTCAGCCACAATCCCAGACCTGAAACTCTGACTTTGAGCTACAATAAAAGCAAAATGAAAATGTTGCCCGCTGGTTGTTCGATTGACATCCGAAAATGCTTTTGAACAGAATTAGGAATACTATTGATTCTTGAATTAGCAGCTTTAACCTGATTGAATCCTAACTTAAAATAGTTTTAACATGAAAAGTCTCTGATGACCCTTGAGGATATCATATGGGCTGAACTAGGCCAATCACAAAAGGATAAATACCGTATAACGCCACGTCATGTTGGATGGATGACAAAGTAGAATGCTGGTTGCCTGGGGTTGGTGGGAAGTGAAAAGAGATCAGGAAGTCAGTGTGTAATGGGGCAGAGGGTCAGGTGGAAAAGAACAACAATTTTGGAGATGTGTGGAAGCAATGGCTGTAAAACAATGTAAACATATTTAATGCCCTGGAATTGTACACTTGAAAATGGTTAAAAAGTGTATGGGGACTGAATGTGTACCTTAGAAGTAGCTTGTTTAGAATGTGAGAGACCCTGAGTTCAATCCCCAGCATCATACACACAAAATAAATAAAAATGATAAATGTATGGCACACACACACACACACACATGATCACGATTTATAAAAAAAACTGAAATAAAAAATTACTGGTATTAAAACCAGAGTAAAATTTATTAAAAATAATCATCAGAAAGACTATCAAGCTCACTAACAAAAAGCTTTCTAGTGAAATACAGGGCTCCTCCATGCACTGGGATTGTCTGTTGTCCCAGCACCCACATCAGAGAGACAGCAGGTATTGTAACTACTCAGATTGGTTCTGGGGGGCTGAGGGCAGCAGGGAGTGAGGAAAGTATGATCTGATGTTTATATTGAAGCTCACAATGAACAAACCAGCCTACTTCCCAGGCCCTGTGCTAAGGACAAGGAGACTCCAGCTACCAGGATATCACGTCTGACAGTTAATGATTGATTTATATACTTGAATTAAGCAGTCAAACCTAGAGAAACACATTCTGGATGTGTTATCAAATTATAACATTGAGAGAATTTCACATTGTGTGAGTGTTTTAGGTTATAAATCATTTCAGCACTAAAACATCTAATTAACACTCATTCAGAATTAAATGTTGACATATCACCACATACACAGACATTAGCTGAGTATAATAATTCAAATGTGAATAGTGACACATTTCAATACTACATTCACACCTACGGAGTTTATGGTGGTTACAGGTTGGGTGTTCTTTGTTACTGGTACCCGTGACTTGGCCCTCCCAGGTTTCCTGGTCTCTAGGCCCAATAATCTCCATCCACATTCCTAATTAGACCAGCTCTCTAATGGCAGAACCTGTTACAACCAAAGCTTGTGCTCCCAATTAACACAAAGACAATGACCTTTCCAACGAGCCCAAGGAAGGAGTTCAAGGACCTTGCACATCTATGATGTTTCCAGTCTGTTCCCAGACCCAGGTAGAAATGTGAAAGAAACATTGGGGTTAAGGAGTGATGGTTAATGTTCCTGTTGGCATGTGTGACTTTTCAGAATCCTCAGTAAAAATACTGTTTCCAAAGTGACAGCTGCAGTGAATTCTAGATTTCACATGAGGCTCTTACAGAAAGCACAGTATATTTACTAATGTAAAAAATACCATAGAGGGGCTGAAGAGATGACTCAGTAGTTAAGAGCACTTGCTGCTCTTGAAGAGGACCTAGGTCCTCTGTTTACAGCACCTACATGGTGGTGACAAGCACTGTTAGTTCTAGTCCAGGGGATCTAATGCCCTCTTCTGGCTGCCACAGGTACCAGACATGGCTATGGCACACAAATATATATGCAGGCAAAACACCCATACACATAAAGAAAATTAAAACAACAAAAAATACACAATATTCATTTAAAAAATGCCATCAAAGTTCTGACCACATACCTCCTACAAGGAATTAGTCTACTGTAGCTAGAGTTTTCCTGCCTGGCCCAGTCAGGACAAATCTCTCTCACCTGCCAGTCCCACAGCCGCTCAGACCCAACCAAGTATACACAGAGACTTCTATTGCTTACAAACTGTATGGCCGTGGCAGGCTTCTTGCTAACTGTCCTTATATCTTAAATTAATCCATTTCTATAAATCTATACCTTGCCACGTGGCTTGTGGCTTACCAACATCTTTACATGCTGCTTGTCCTGGCGGCGGCTGGCTGTGTCTCCCTCTACCTTCCTGCTCTTTTCTCCTCTCTATTAGTCCCACCTATACTTCCTGCCTAGCCACTGGCCAATCAGTGTTTTATTTATTGACCAATCAGAGTAATTTGACATACAGACCATCCTACAGCAGTCTACTATACATTCAAGGAAGTGATCAGCTCAGCTGCCTCTTTTTATATAACTTTTGAGAATGATGTTCACACTTTTAAAAAGTTAAAAATCAAAAGAATAGTGACTCATGGCACATGAACATTGTATGAATCTCTGATTTCAGTGTCTGTTAATAAAGTTTTATTGGAACATGGCCAAAGTCACATGAGTTACGGTGGTGGCTACTACTCTACAGGAGCAGAACTGAGCAGTTGCAACAGAGAACTTGAGGCTGCAAATATTTATGGTCTTCAACATAATGTTTGTTGATGACGCTTATACAATATTGATGATAAATCAAATTCTTTTGTTTTTCCTTTTGGTTCTCAAGACAGAGTTTCTCTGTGTAGCCCTGGCTGTCTTGGAGCTCACTCTGTAGATCAGACTGGCTTTGAACTTTCATAGATCTGCCTTCCTTTGCCTCCTGAGTGCTGGAATTAAAGGAATGTGCCACCACCACACAGAGATAAATCAAATCCTTTTTTATTATTATTATTTTCTGAGATAGGGTATTGTTATACTGGTCATTCTGGGCTTGAGCTTCTTTTTTGTTTTTGTTTTTGTTTTTTTTTGAGACATGGTTTCTCAGTGTAGTTTTGGTGCCTTTCCTGGATCTCGCTCTGTAGACCAGGCTGGCCTCGAGTTCACCAAGATCCGCCTGCCTCTGCCTCCTGAGTACTGGGATTAAAGGCGTGCACCACCACCGCCCGGCATGGGCTTGAACTTCTTATACAGCAACAGCTGGCAGGACACCTGACATCCTCTCTTGTCTTTAGCATATGCACAGGTATGCTTAACTGCATACATACATGTATATACATCATATGCACACACACACATGCACAGGTACACCCACCTGCATATATACAAGTGCATAAATCACACGCATACACACACACATACACAGGAGAAACAACAGTATTTAGACATCCACTATTCAGCCTTCTTGTCTACTGGTGGCCACACTCAGGCCTATGAGTATCAGCTATCACTCAGAGTACAGGGTGCTCCATGCTGCCACTAAGGAAGGGTTCAAGAGAGCTGAAGTTTCTAATTTTTGCTAGTTGTGTTTTGTGACAAATACTACCTTTGATTTCTAAGCTTTAAGGAACAAGCTTATTTAGGGAAACAGGGGAAAAAAAGTCTTTTCAATAAATGCTTTTTTTTTTTTTTTTTTTAGCTTAAATGGCCTGAGGTTTTCACAATGCATAGATCTGAAGACTCAAGCCAAAGGGTAAATGAGACCTATTAGAGAAATCAAAGAATGACTAATCTAATAATGGACTTCATCCCCAGGATCGCACTCAAGAATCTTTCTCCTTATGGCATTCAGACAGGCTGGAGAAGCCAAATCATAGGACACAATAGAACAGAATGAAACACTTCAAAACACTCAGCTCCCAATCACTTTTGGTCTCCGTACCAGTGAGATTTTTGGTTACTGTAACAGATAACCTAAGATAAACTCATCTTACAAAGAATAAAGACTTATTTGGGCTCATAATTTTAGAAGCTTCAGCCAAAGACACCCTTAGATCTCATTGCTTCATACCGTGGTGGCAGAGTCCATCAACATGGGAAAGATGTACAGACGGTGCCAGCAAACAAAATAAAGAGGATGCATCCAGTGTCCTATAATCTCCATCTGGACACACCCTCAGTGATGGAAAAGCCTCCCCCCCACTTGTCTCTACCTCTTCGAGTTTTCATTCTATTACCATAGTGCCAATCCAGAGACCAAGTCTTTAGCACGTTGGCCTTTGGAGCCATTCCATAGCAAAACTGCAACCATCTCTAATCTTTTTCTACTAATTTTTATCATGCTAACTCTTAAAGAAAAGTCTATTAGCTATTTGTCACTCATTTAGTGTGTGTGTGTGTGTGTGTGTGTGTGTGTGTGTGTGTATGTGATATATGCACATCAACAGGTATGTTCACTTGTGCTGGCACATGTAGAAGCTAGAGGTTGATATCAGGTGTCCTTTTCAATGGTTTGCTTCCCCACTTTATTTTTTTGATGAGTTTCTCAGTAAACCTAGAGCTCATCATTTCAACAAGACAGGCTGGCAAGCAAACCCCATGGATCTACTTGTCTTTCCCTCCCAGCACTGGTGTGACAGGTGCATGCACCACATCTATCTGGCTTTTACATGGGTGACAGCATGCTCTTTATCCAGTGAGCCATCTTCCCAGCCCTTATCTTGTTTTTATACAGCCATGTAATAAATATATAGTCTGGTATTTCTGAGTTGGGCAACATTGGTGAAGTTATGTAATAGTAGGAAGACTGTTTAAGCTAGGAAATAAGAAAGGTACACAGAGAGAAATAGTACTCACAGAAAAGATTTTAAATAATGCTTGTAGGGACCACGCTGTCATGTGAGCACTCGGTCATGTGTTATTTGAGGCTACTTTGTTATTGTTATTGCACAGGACATGAAATGCTAAGTAATATAGGCTGCTAAGACACTTTGTAGAATAGGGAAAAACCCTACTGTGGTAGTTTGAATGTAATTAGCTCATAGGGAGTGGCACTATTAGAGCTGTGGCTTTGTTGGAGTAGGTGTGGTCTTGTTGGAGCACCTGTGTCACTGTGGGAGTATCTAAGTTCACTTCCTGGTGCCTGTGTATCAAAGATATAGAATTCTCAGCTCCTTCTCCAGCATCATGTCTACTACATGTCACCATGTCCCACCATGATGATAATGGACTGAACTTCTGAAACTGTAAGCCACCCCTATTAAGTGTTTTCCTTTATAGGAGTTGCCATGGTCATGGTGTCTCTTCATAGAAATAGAAACCCTAATTATGACACCTACCTTGGTGACAAAGGTCACTGAAGGATTATTCAGACCCTGCCTTTTCTCAGTGGCTGTCTGCAGGCCTCCCTTCTGCAGAAGGCTGGCAGATCTAACACCAGGCATCATGAGACAGTGTTGGTCCGTGATGTGAAGAAGGCCATTGGAATCCTTAACTTCCTTCCGGACTCAGTAGGGGGAGGGAGGGAGACAGGAAGGAGACTTCCTCTGAGCTATAGCATCTGTTCAGTGGCTGCCTCATCTCACACTAAGCAGCAGTGGACTGCTAGAAAGCTGCCATCTCAGTGAAACATGAGAACCATACACTGGAGTTTGGAAACTTCTGATGGCTGACTAGAAAAGCAGCTCAGGATGAGCAGACAGAAACCCTGGTTCCTAGGAGCTGAGAACTGCATCTGGAACTCTTGGGTGAGGGGACTCTTAGAGACAAGAGACTTGGAAATTAAACTTCTCTCTATTACTACCAAATAGAAAACAGAAATAAAGAAATACATATTATCTGGGAGGCAATATCAGCTTTCCCTGTGGTATTGCCTCTATTCCAGCTCACAAGGTTCTTGTTCCCAGCAAACATTTCCTTTTATTCATTCAGAACCAGCTCTTCTATGTTCACCTTTAGAAAGCAACACACTTGTACATGACATGTCTTCAGCAACTCATTTTCCCCTCCAGTCCTCTCCACCTTTCTGGAAAGCTCAGAAAGCATGAGTCATTTTCAAGTCCTCCTTCTCTCATCTACCTGGGTCTTTAATGTCACCCTTAAGTCATGTGTTAAAGGCTGGAACGACATCACAGCAAGGCAGTGAAGACTTTGAGAGGCAGAGGCTATTTTTAAGTCTTTAGGAGCATGCCCTTGTAGGAAATGGAAGGTCCCTTGCAGGAAATGGAAGGTCCCTTGCAGGAAATGGGAGGGCCCAAGCTCCTTCCTCCTCTCTTTTCACAACTGGTCATGAGGTAGATGGGTCTCCTTCACAGTGTGTTCCTGCCTGGATGCACTGTGCTGCCACAGTTCCAAAGCAATGGCCAACTGGGACTTATACAGCTGTGGGGCAGGACAGCCACACACACACTCCTTTTAGAGGCAAGGTCTCACTAAATAACCCTGGCTGGTCTGGAATTCAGTATATAGATCAGGTTGGCCTTAAACTCACAGAATTCTGTCTGCTTCTGTCTCCTGAGTACAGGGGTTAAAGGCATGCACCAGTGTGCTTGGCTCATTATTGCTGTGGATATCACTCTGTATCAATAAAGCGCTGATTGGCCGGTAGCCAAACAGGAAGTATAGGCGGGACTAACAGAGAGGAGAATTGAGGGAACAGGAAAGAGAGGAGAGACGGCTGGAGCCGCGGCGAAAGGAAGGAAAATGTAAGGTACCGGTAAGCCACGAGCCACGTGGCAAAGTAGAGATTAATAGAAATGGGCTAAATATAAGAGTAAGAGCTAGACAATGATAGGCCTGAGCTAATGGCCAAGCAGTTTAAATAATGTAAGCGTCTGTGTGTTTATTTTATAAGTGGGCTCGGAGACTGGCGGGACTTGGGAGCTGGAGACTGGCGGGTGACAGAGATTTATCCTGACCGTGGGTCCGGCAGGAAAACTCTAGCTACACATTATCTTTTTTTTTAAATTTAAATAAGCTGATTTATCACACATATTTATTACAGTCACTGAAAGCAGAAAATTGTGGCTTTCTGGGTAATTTCTGCAGCCTTTCCAACCTGAATTATAACATCACTTTACATCCCCTATCATTATACATATTCTTCCCTTCTTCTGTGCCATTCTGCATAGCCTTGGTCATATCACACCCTAAGATACATGCATAGGTATAACAATATAACATGGAGCAAAAAGCAGAGAGGCTAATGTATATATTTTGCATTTGATTATATTCCTTTATGCACATTTTCACAATTTCCACACAACTTTGACCTTGGATTGATTTCTTTACTTTGTTTTGTAACTGTGGGTACTCTCAGGAACCAACATCAGCATCATTTTGGAAAAACAGCTGGTATAAATCCAGACCCATGACACATGGACTTCAGAAGCGATCTATTGAATAAATAGTTCTCTCCAAGCAAATACTCTGTCAGTTGAGGTAATCACTATTATTAGTGAGTAGTACTCACTATTATTAGTGAGTAGTCACTGAACCAAAACAAAACAAAACTCCAATTGTTGTGAGGTATTTTATCACACTTTGTGAAAATATGTTGCTGCTTTATTCTGACTGGTTTAATAAAGAGCTGATTGGCCAATAGCTAGGCAGGAGAAGTCAGGCAGGACTTCAGGAATTCTGGGTTAGAACCTGGCAAGGCAGGAGATGCCAGTAAGACACAGAATGGAGGAAAGGTAAAAAATCTATGGCAGAACATAGATTAAGAAGCAGGTTAATTTAAGTTATAAGAGCTATTTGGGGACAAGCCTAAACTAAAGCCCAAGCTTCCATAATTAATAAAAAGTCTCCATGTCATTATATGGGGCTGATGGTCCCAAAGAAAATCTGATAAGAAAGACCAACTACACCTAATGGATTCAAAAGTCTGGAGAAAATATATAAAAAAAAACATACTAATATCAAAAACTTGAGAGAGGAAGTTGAATAACTGGACATGGCCTTATGAAAAGAGCAGCCTGCAGCAATAGAGAACTGGAACTTAACAGCCAAGTGGCTCAGGTTTGGGGTCTGCTTCTACAATTGTCTATGTGATCTTGAGCTGATTTTTAACATTCTCAAGATCTTATAGTGCTTGTATACAATTTTCATGATAAGGTTATTTTGAATAATTAATGTATAAAAATACTAATATGTACTTTCCCACAATATTCAGCACATAGTAGCTGCTCTCACCACCATCATGACCTCAACAAAGACCCTTTCACAGCAGGCTGAGGTCTTTTATTAGTTTTTTTTTCTATGCCGTGACAAAATATTCTCACAAAAGCCATTTAAGGGAGGAAGGGTTTATTTTGGCTCACAGTTTCAGAGGGACATAGTCTACCATGGCAGGGGGGACATGGTAGCAGGCAGAGAAGGAATGGTAGCAGAATAGGAAGCTGGCTGGTCGATTGCATCCATACTCAGAAAGCAGAAAGTGAACAGGAAGTGGGCCCAGGCTATAAAGCCTTAAGGCCTACCCCCAGTGACCCACTTCCTCCAATGAGGTTATACTTTCTAAAGGTTTCTCAACCTTCCAAACAGTGCCATCTGCTGGGAACCAACTGTTCAAAACTGTGAGCTGGTGCATGGTATTTCTACACCCAAACCACCGTGGGTCTGTTAAGGAAAGTTACCTTAGTCTTGTTTGAGACAAACAAGAACTGAAATCAAGATATACGAATGGAGGGCTGTTGTTAGAGTGTGGTGGTAGAGTACTTGCTTAGCATGTGTAAGGACTTGAGTACAATTCTCAGTACTGCAAATCAGCAACAACAACAACAACACACTGGACACACCCACACACCCTCCATATACATGTCAACCTGAGAACAAGCAGGAGGAAGCCCCAGTGGCCCGCGGTAAGCATTCAATTAATACATGCTGATAAATCGATAAATTAAATGGAAAGGGCACGTGTCCCCCCTCATCACACATGATACGATCCTTCCAAAAAGAGGATGTTTTGTCCTCGTTTTTATAATTTTCCATTCCACTGGATGGAACGTGTCCTTCTGGAAGTGTCCCTTTGATGATGATGCAAGGACAGCTGTATAGATGCTCAGCTAACGATGCCATTCTGTAGTCTCTAAGAAAGAGAGGGCAGCAGCAGGGAGGATGGGACCCTGCCCGTGAGTGCCCTGCGCTGGTAGTCACAACAACGGAAAGAAGGTTCTCTAGGGAGCGCCAAGGAGCTAGGGAATTTTGAACTGTCATTTCAAATCAAAAGCAGAATTGGCAGAGTGTTCATTTAATGAAATTCCTATCTGGTTCATTATGTCAGAAGATGAACAATAGCAAAGGTTCTAAGTCCACTGAAAGTCTGCTTAACTGACCTCCCTACTGGTTACGGTGTTCGGTCAACAAAAAGGCAATACCCCTTCAGTGTGAGTGAGACACTCTGGCAATGCATACCTCTAAAGATGGCGGTTATGATGGTAGCCAACAGGTAACAGGAGCCATAAGCAAGACTACTGGTGTAGATGACGTGTGTACTTATTAACTTGCTTCTAACAAAGGAGTGCACACTTCTGAGTGGCCTATTTTCTGTACTGAAAACACACACACAGAGAATCACTTCTTATAACTGCCACTGCCTGGCTTGGTATCACCCTTTGTCATGGCATGACAAGGAAATACACAAGATAGCTATTTGAAAAGTAGCATTTAAAACATCCTTTCTGTGGCAGCCACCACTGAAGAACAGCAGCCATGTCTCTAAGCCAGTGATTCTCAACCTGTGGGTCACATATCAGAGAGCCTGCATATCAGATATTTACATGACAGTTCATGACAGTAGCAAAATTACAGTTATGAGGTAGCAATGAAATAACTTTATGCTTTGGGGTCACCACAACATGAGAGTATCAAAGGGTCGCAGTATTAGGAAGGTTGAGAAGCACTGCAGCTAGGCCCAGGTCTGTTGGCCTCAACAAGGGTCACAAGGTGCAGAAGAACGTGAGCAAACCCAGGCACTGCCAGTACACAGGCATCTCACCAAACACACCACATCCATGCAGGACATCATCCAGGAGGTACACAGCTCCACTCCCTATAAGCAAGTACCATGGGGTAGTTCAAGGTCTCCAAGGACAAGCTGGTGTTCAAGTCCAGCAGGGAGAATGTGGGGACACACATCTGTGGCAAGAGACTACCACAGGAAGTGTGTACTGCCAGTCTTGAGGAAGACTATGGCCAAGAACGACAGAGCCCACTCCACCTGTCCCTTCTTTCAATACATATTTATACTACCAAAATGAATAAGGCATTCCTTTGAAATGTAGCATATTTTAGGATGTTGCTTATTGATACACAGTTTTCGTTTGTGCTGATTAAATCAGTACTATGATAGTTTCACACATGAATATAGTGCATTCTGTTTACTCTCATTCTCCACTGTCTCTTACCTCCCTCCCATCCCTGTCAGTTCCCACCCTTCCCTACAGGGCCTGGTCCTAGAATGCCTTTGTTTGTTTTGTGGCCCATTGATTTGACTCAGGGTTATTTGTGTGGCTATGAGTTTGGGGACTGGTAGACTCATTGTTTGGTACACAAGTGGAGAAAGCGACTAGCTCTATGCCAGAATCCACCAGTTACTAATACTTCAGCAGTTGTAAAGGCTGAATGAGCCTCTCCAAGGCTCAGTCTTGTGCAGGCCCAGAGCAGGAAACCACAGCTGACATAAAATCGTGTTTGCAATGGCTGTGTCAAGCCCGGAAGACAGCATTTCACAGAGCTTCCCCCTGCCTTCCATCTCTTAGATTCCTTCCACTTCCTCTTCTCACATGTTCCCAGGCCTTAGAAAGTATGGAATACATGCCCTGCTCAGGGCTGAGTACTCAGTCATCGTTTATTCTAAGCATCTTGAGTAGCCCAGTCTCTACATTCCTTGCTGCTGACTGCAAAGAGACTCTTCTTATTAAGGAAAAGAGTAGCATTTATATGTCCTCACTGGGTGCTAGCCAGGAGCAGAAATGTCAACATATGTATTTCATATTTAAAATAAGACTGTCTCTAGAGGAAAATGATTACTTTTCCACAAAAATGAAAACCTTGCTGTAGAAAACACCCCAGGACTGAGGAAATGACTGGGTTAGATAAAGTGCTTGGTGTGTAAGCATGATGACCTGAACAATCCCTCAGAATCCAAATCAAAAGGTAGTAGGTCGGGCTGGAGAGATGGCTCAGCGGTTAAGAGCACTGGCTGTTCTTCCAGAGGTTATGAGTTCAATTCCCAGCAACCACATGGTGGCTCACAACCATCAGTTATGAGATCTGGCGCCCTCTTCTGGCCTGCAGACAAATGTGCGGGCAGAACATTGTATACATAATAAATAAATAAATCTTTAAAAAAAAAAAAAAGGTAGTAGGTCCTCTAATCCCAGTGCCCAGGATGCAGAGAGATGGGATACCACCCGGGGCTCTTTGGCCAGACAGTGGTATCTAATCTGTGAGCTCCAGGTTCAGTGAGAGACCCTGTCTCAAAAACTAAGATGGAAAGAGAGTAAGGAAGATATCTGGTGGTGACCTCTGGCCTCTATGGGCATGCACACACAAGTATATATGTATACACAAGCACAAACTTGTCTACATGCAAAAATAGCACATTATACTTCTGCTGTATGTACATGCAAAATACAGGACATTTCAAATCCTCAGTAACAGTGACCAGTCAGCACAAAGAATGAGAAATGGCAAAGCAATATTTTATTCATGGGTATAAAATAGAAAAAGGATTTTGGAACTATAGGAAATAAAAAAAATTATTTTTTTTATATTTTAATATTTCAAATTTTAATTTAAGTAGCATTAGTCTAGTATGCTTTTCTTATAAATCCCAAAAGAAATATCAGACCCACAGTTTAAAAGCCAGGCTGCCAATATAAAATAAACACACTCAAATTTCTTAACTCTGTGAATTGTTTGCTTTGATTTTCAGGGACTTTACCATTTAAATAATTCAAATTTGGTCTCATAACCAGAATGACAATCAATTCACAGAGACTCTACACCTCAAGTAGATATGAGGCCCTTGTCCTTCCTGAGGTCATGTCATTCAAGGTCAGCACATTCTTTATATAGTGGTTTGTTCTGTAACTATGTAGCACGGGTACAGTGATTGGTTGTGTAACTGTATAAGATGGATAGAGTGATTGGTTGTGTAACTGTGTAACATGGGTGCAAGGACTGGTTGTGTAACTGTGTAACATAGGTGCAAGGATTGGTTCTGTAATTGTGTAACATGAGAGCAGTCTTTAAGTCCTCCTCCTCCTTCTTCATTATAACCAGAGCATATGGTTTCTCAAATTATGTAAAACAGATGCAAATTATTCATGAGAAACTGGTTCCTGTGCATAATCATAGCAACAGGTGTCTATTTTAAACACACTAGGGCTAACTAATGAATGTTTGTATTCCTAAAATATTCTTTGGGATGTATTCTAGGAAATCATTTTTGAAGACATTCATGGAATTTATTAAAAAACAATGAAATCTTGGAAATCATTTTCAGGGATGCTCTCTTTGCAACATTGACAGCATTCCTCAAAATACTTTTTTCTGGGCCAGAGAGATGCTTTGATGGGTACAGTGCTTGCCGTACACACGTGAGGACCTGAGTTAAGATTGCCAGCATCCATGTAAGAAAATAATGAACTTCTCCACTGTGGAAATCAGTATGGCAGTTCCTCAGAAAACTAGAAATAAATCTACCATATGACCCAATTATACCACTCCTGGGCACATACCCAAAGGACTCTATTTCCTGCTACAGAGACACATGCTTATCCATGTTCATGGCTGCTCTATTCCAAATGGGTAGGCCATGGAAACAGCTTAGATGTCCATCAACTGATGAACTGGTAATGAAAATGTGATAGCTATGTCCAATGAAATGTTATTCAGTTGTAGATAAAAATGAAATTGTGAAAATTTCAGGTAAATTGATGGAGCTGGAAAACATTATACCAAGTGAGGTGACCAAGACACAAAAAGAAAAGTTATTCATGGTCTCACTCATGTGGAAATGGATTATTTGTAGAATCTTTAACTTGGAGTACCTGTAGAATCCAAGAAGCTAAGAAGGGACAATTGGCTGGGATGTGGGGGGGGACGGGAAGAAAGACCTTAAGAGAGGTGGAGTAGTAGAAGACAAGTGATATTAATGAAGAAAAGAGGAATAATAGGGAGGGGAGATGTCAGAGGAGGGCAAGGGAGAGGCACCTAAAATGAGGATAGTTGAAGAGGCTGTATTGAAGCCTACTATTTTACACACACACACACACACACACACACACACACACACACACACACACGGAGTTATGTAATGCACACCATAGACTGCTAAATAAAAAGGTCAGTGCCAGATGTGGGATATCTCCCTTCCAGTTGTTAGTCACGGTGTTTCAGAGACCACAAGATAATATGGGCTATCGCGATTGCTCTTGGCTGCCCACCAGAACTTGATGGCAAGACTATACTGCTACAGATACTAGATGCATTGGTCACAAGACATGGAGAAATCAAGTTGGTTCTGACCAAGATACTTTCTCCCTGGTGGGTAGCACCTCAAAGGTGTTAACTAGGCTACTGAGGGGGAAAAGCATAAACAGTCTTACTCAGTTGTGAAACTTGTGAGGGCCCGCATGGAAGATATGTCCACTGGTGCAATTGTAGCAGAATGTCATGGGGTAACCAAGTGCTTTAGCTTGCATATTTGCTAGCTTTTTTTATTTTTTATAGAGTCCAGGCCCACTCTGGTGCCTGAGGACCTGCAAATGGGGAGCCTGCATGGGACCGAACTAGGTCCTCTGAATGCAGGTGACAGTTGTATGGCTTGGTCTGTTTGGAGGGCCCCTGGCAGTGGGACCAGGATTTATCCCTGGTGCATGAGCTGGCCTTTTGGAGTCCATTCCCTGTGACAGGATACCTTGCTTAGCTTTGATGCAGCAGGGAGGGGCTTGATCCTGCCTCAACTTGATATGCCAGGCTTTACTGACTCCCAAGGGAGGCTTTACCCTCTCTGAAAAGTGGATGGAGGATGGGGTGAGGAGGAGGTGGGAGAGAGGGGAATGGATGAGAGGGGGAACTGTGATTGGTATGTAAAATGAAAAAAAGTTAAAATAAAAAAAATACCTTAGCACAATTTTGAAAATCTGTAATACACTAAGTTTAGTCTCATCGTATATTTACTTATACAAAACAGGTAGCTTCACCCTATCCGTTTTGCTCTATATAATAATATGAATTTTTATATAACTTAGTAGAGTGATCAAAATGTAAACTTCTCCTTAGTTACAGACTGTTAAAATACTTTTTGTTGTCTAAGGAGAGCATGGCTTACAGTGCAATTTCACTAACAACTATGTAATCACAAGGACCTAGGGCAAGTCATGTGTCCTGTGGTAACTTTCACTTTAATTAGTTTCAACTACATTCAACAGATACGATTCCACTGGAAAATCATGAACATTTTTAAACTCTAACTCACTTATAGTTTAATACAAGATCTTCAGAAACCATCTTTTGAGAAGATGTTAAAATTACTGAAAACTATTTCCAATC
>CABHPH010149938.1:2319-28256 GCA_902168325.1 Peromyscus nudipes
TTTTTTTTTTTTTTTTTTTTTTTCTTCCAAGTCAGGACTTCACTGTGTAGCTTTGGCTGTCCTAGAACTCACTATATAGCTGTGGCTGTTCTAGACCTCACTAGATAGACCAGGTTGGCCTTGAACTCACAAAAATCTGCCTGCCTCTGACTCCTAAATGCTGGGATTAAAGATGTGCACCACCAGGCCTGGCTTCTTTCTCCTCTTCCTCCTCCTTCTTTTCAAGAATTTTTAAGATTATTTTTGGGGACTAGAGAGATGGCCCAGGGTTTAGAGCAATTGCTACTCTTGCAGAGGACCCAGGTTTAAAACCCAGCCCCCACATAGTGTTGCTCATAGCCATCCATAAGTCCAGTTCTAGGGGATCTGATTTCCTCTTCTGGCCTCTGTGGGTAATGCATACATGTATGTGCACCACATACCTACATGTAGACAAAACATTCAAACATATAACTAAAGATTTATTGCTTTTATTTCATGTGTATGAATGTTTGCTTGCATATATGTCCATATGCCATGTTAGTGCCTAGTGCCTGTGGAGATCAGGAGATCTGGAACTGGAGTTAGAGACAGTTGGGAACTGCCATGTAGGTGCTGGGAACTGAAGTAGGTCCTCTTCAAGAGCAAGCAGCAAGTGAGACATCTCTTCAGTCACCCTGATTTAGTTCTTAAGGATTGTGTTTGAAAGCTGAGTGTGGTGGCACATTCCTATAATCCCAGCACATGGGAGGCAAAAGCAAGTTTTTGTCACAAGTTCAAGGCCAGCCTAGGCTACATAGTGAGTTTCAGGCCAGCCAGGATTACATAGCAAAAACCTATATCAAAAACTAAACCAAGTGGTAGAGCACTTGCCTAGCAAGTGCAAGGCCCTGGGTTTGGTCCTCAGCTCCGAAGGGGCGGGGTGGGGGGATCTAAACCAAAACAACTGCGAGGGAAAAACAAAGATTGTTTCATTTCAATAGACAGCAAAAGCCTGTGAGACAAAGAAGAGTGGTGCGGCAGAATAAAGGCTTCAGGTATTAAACAGCATGGTATTAGAAGTTCTGTATGGATGGAGTATAGGTTAAGTGTAAGGCGGGAGCAGTGAGAGATGGGATTGGAGGGGCCTCTTGAATACCATGTTAGGAAAACACTGGGAGTTCAGATCAGGGGAGTAACATTTTCAGACCAGTGTCTTGGAAGGCTTGAAGCTGGAAGTAGTGCTGAAGTTATTTTTGGAGGGATCAGGTTTAGGGAAGGAGAAGAAATCAATCAGGAAGATTCTATGGTAGTCTAAGCAAGATGATTAAAAACCCAAGCTTATGCAAAGGCAGTGAGGACAGAGAACAAACAGGAATCAGGTATAAAAATATTACATAGCTGTGCTTCTATTTCTTTGTGTTTTGCCCTTTCTATCCTTTTCCTAATATATTCACTAAACATTTATTTTTTCTTTGTAATTTTTTTAGAAGGGGTGTGTGTGTGTGTGTGTGTTGGTGATTGCTAAGCATGCCCATTTCAGTGCAAGCTAGAAGTTGACTTTGGTATTGCTTCTCCACATTATCATCATTATCATTCTTTTGAGACAAGGTCTCATTGAATGTAGAGCTTGCCATTTCAGCTAGACAAACTGGCCAGTGAGCCTCCAGGCTCTGTCTGTCTCTGTCCCCTGGTACTGGGGTTACAGATGCACACTGCATACTCTGATTTTACATGCATGCTAGAGATATGAGCATAGGTCCTTACGCTTGTATAGCAAGCAGTTTACTCACCGAGCTACCAGATTCTGTTCTTCAGTTTTGAGACAGGGTCTTACTAGATAGTTCAGATTGACCTTGAATCTATGATCCTCTTTCTGAAGCACCTTCTGGAGTGCTGAGAGGATTGTCATAAGTATGTAATTAAAATTGTTTAGTAATTCTTTACTTCTTCACATACAGATTCTTTTTCATTTATGATTAGGTTTGTCCTGGTAAGCCCATTGTTAGTTGAAAATAGAAACTAAAAATGCATTTAATATACTTGATCTACAATTACCAACACAGCATCCTGTAGAGTATCGGTTGTTTACCCTTTTGCTCTTGTGATTGACAAGTTGGGCTTGCTGCCATAGCTGCATCACAAAACGGCCCGCAAGGTGACTCAGTGGGCAAAGGTGCTTGGTCAAGCCTGCTGACCTGAGTCCAGTTCCTAGGACTCATGATGGGAGGAGTGAACCAACTCACAAGTTAACCTCTGGCCTCCTCATATGCCATGACGTGTGCGCACACACACATATGTTTAATGACTTTTTTTTTTTGAGGCAGGGTGTCTTTGTGTAACCACCCTGGTTGTCATGGAACTCTGTCGACCAGACTGGCCTCAAACTCACAAAGATCCATCTGCTTCTGCCTCCTGATTGCTGGGATTAAAGGTATGCACCACCACCACCTGGCCAAGTTTAATAGAAAATCTAAAAGAAGGTATTTGGTTACATATTGTTAGCCTAAGGAATGATTGAAATTTGAGGAATGTTTCTATTGAATGCATGTGCTTTTACATCATCAAAAAGTAAGACTGGGGGGCTGGAGAGATGGCGCAGAGGTTAAGAGCACTGACTGCTCTTCCAGAGGTCCTGAGTTCCTGAGGTCCTGAGTCCCAACAACCACATGTTGGCTCACAACCATCTGTAGTGAGAACTGGTGCCTTCTTCTGGCCTGCAGTCATACATGCTGTATACATAATAAATAAATAAATAAATCTTAAAAAAAAAAGAAAAAAAAATAAGACTGTAAATCAGGGACTGTTTTAGTTACTGTGTTGTTGCTGTGATAAAACACCATGACCAAGGCAACTTCTAAAAGAAAGAGTTTATTTTGGCTTATAATTCCAGAGAGATGGAGTCTATAATGGTAGGACAGAGGTAGTAGGCAGGCATGGTGGTAGTGCAGGATGCCGCGAGCTCACATCTTGAATCATGAGCATAAAGCTGAGAGAGTGAACTGGAGGTAGGGTGAGGCCTTAAGCTCCCAAAGCCCACACCTAGTGACATAACTTCACCAACAAGGCCACACCTCCACACCTCCCCAAACTACTCTATCAACTGGGAACCAAATGTTCTAATGCCCCAGACTATGGAGAGCATTTCTTATTCACATAGACATCTATACTTAAATCTTTAATGTATCAGGCATTTTTTTGGCTCTCGTAATTTATCAATGAACAAGACAGCCGGCTGTTGTTGTTCTTAGGAGTTTGTTTCCTAATGGGGAAACTAGATAATGAACAAGTAAAAAGATAATTCCAAATGTTGTTAGCGCTTTGAGGAAAGTAGAGTAACATGATAAAGGTCACCAGAGGGAAAGGGCTGCTGTAAATATGGTGGTTACGGAGAGCCTCTGCAGAAGTGATATTGAACTAAGACTAGAGTGGTTAAAATTTAGCAGTTTCAAGATAGGAGTAGATATATTCAAGTGAAGGGAGAATAAATACAAACAGTTAGGAACAAGCTAGAAATGACTATACCCATAAAAGCCTCTGTGAGTGGGTCATGGTTAGCAAGGAAAGAATAGTACTATATACGATCAGTGAGAGGCTTAGACAGATAAGCCCTTGTATATTCTTTCAAATATGTTGAATTTTATTGAGAGGACAATGAGAAAATTTTGGGTGATTTTGAAAATGGGAGTGAGGTGAACTGATTTACATTTTAAAAATGATCTTGGTTCTTTTGAGGAGCCTGGATTGTAGGAGTCCGTCAAAGAGGACAGTTAAGAGGCTATCACAGTATTTCAGATGAAAGATGTTAGAATTTGCTAGTTGAGGAGTGGCTTGGTGTGTTAAAGCTGCTGTACCAAAATACCTTAGACTAAGTAGTCTGCAACCAATTTATTTCTCATAGTTCTAGAGGCTGAAAAGTCCAAAATCAAGGTGCCAGCCTTTTGCTTTAAAGATAGTGCCTTGATGCTACATGCTGCTATATTAGTTACTTCCTATTGCTGTGACAAAACACCTTGACCAAGGCAACTTATAAAAGAAAGTGTTTGGCCAGGTGGTTGTGGCACATACCTTTAGTCTCAGCACTTGGGAGGCAGAGGCTGGCGGAACTCAGTGAGTTTGAGGCCAGCCTGGACTTCAAAGCGAGTTCCAGGACAGCCAGGACTGTTGCACGCCTTTGATTCCAGCACTCGGGAGGCAGAGCCAGGTGGATCTCTGTGAGTTCGAGGCCAGCCTGGGCTACTGAGTGAGTTCCCGGAAAGGCGCAAAGCTACACAGAGAAACCCTGTCTTGAAAAAACAAAACAAAAACAAAAAACAAAAACAAAAACAAAAGTGTTTAATTGGGTTTACAGTTTCAAAGGATTAGAGTCCATGATGGTGGGGCAAAGGTATGAAGGCAGGAACAGCTGAGAACTCACACCTGGATCTGTAAGATTACATACTGAGGATGATGGAGTCTTGAAACCTCAAAGCCTGTCCCCAGTGACACACCTCCTCCTAATCCTTCCCAAACCATTCTACCAACTCAGGACCAAGTGTTCAAACAAATGAGCCTCTATTTAAACCATGCTGCTATGACAGAAAGGGCAACCAGGACCCTATCCTGTTCATGAGGAGCATTAATTGTTGTTGTTATACTCCTAATCTGGAGCTAAACAATAAGTTTTTGAGTGGCTCTATATGAATGAATAAAATTTCAGAATATCTATCTCACAAAGGAAGTGATAAGTGTCCTACATCGTTCAGGGTAGGGAGGAGTGAACCAAACAGTTCAGGGGAGGGGATTTGAGGGAAAGACATAGCAGCAGCCAAAGCGCTGTGGTGGGAGAGAAGGACACGCTAGAGTGTGTCTGATTCTGTGTGACTGAAGTAAAGCCATTGGGCAGAAAGAGGGGAAATAAAGTAGTTGGATTAGAGTATAAAGTACTTTCTATGTTATAATAAGGAGTTGAGACTCAGAAGATTTGATTTTTATTCTTTTAAAATAGGTGTATGTGTGTATATGTGTGTGTGGGTAGGAGGTCATGATCTTGTTGATGGATACTCCTGATATTTGCAGGGCCTAAGGTAAACTGTTGCTGAGTTAATTTGGTGGCATTCAACTTTGGCATACTTCACCAGACTAAAAGGCATTTTGCTTTTTACTTCTATGGTAACTAAGGAAACTGGCAGTTTTGACGAACAAAGTATTGTAGCTGATTCCAGAAATTTACAGTGAGGGAATTGGGTGTGAATTACACTATTTTAGCTTAAGAGAACTTGAACACCATCTAAGGCAAGTCCTCTCACTTTGTAGCTGGATAAACATGGAGACATGCCCTGTTTGTTGACATAGCAATGAAGAGTTGTGCCAGATTGGAGCCTATAACTGTTTGTTTCTTCATTGAAAAAGAGTAACTGTTGTCCTAAGGCCACTTCTTGGAGTGAAAAATGCACAATTAAGACACACCACATGGACTGACATTGTTCATTTTTCCCAATTTGTTCTGCATATATTGAAAAGCTTTTAGGGAAAGCAGACTGTCTATATGGAACAGCAAAGTTGTCTCCTTCACTCTTTCTTCTCTTAGCCTGTGTCTGCTCAGAATATTTATATAAGAAATAATTTCATGGGGCTAGAGAGATGAATGGCTCAGGGGTTAAGAGCTCTGGTTGCTTTTCCATAGGACCTGGGTTTGATTCCCAGCACTCACATGGCAGCTTACAACCATCTGTAACTCCAGTCCCAGGGGATCCAGTGCCCTCTTCTGATCTCTGAGGGCATCAGGCACACAGATGATACACAGATTTACATGGCAGGCAAAATACTCATACACAAAATATGGGCATATTTTTATATATAAATAAGTAAAATTTATGTTTGTCTTCTGCATTAAAGGTAAGTTTTATAAGGGCAAATGCTTTATGCTTGTTTTGTAATTAAGTGAAAGAAAAATATTTATTAATTGTTGTTGGGAGTTTTTACTATTTTGGGGAACTGCTGTCCAGCTCCCAAATAAATCATGCATGGAGGCTTATTCTTAATTATGAATGCCCCAGCCTTGGTGTGGCTTGTTTCTTGCCAGTTTTCCTTAACTTAAATTATCCCATCTACCTTTTGCCTCTGGACTTTCCTGTTCTCTTCTGTAAATCTTACTCTATGGCTTGCTGTGTGGCTGGCCCCTGGGCCCCCGCTTGTTTCTCATTCCTAGCTCCTCCTTCCTTGTAGTTTTCTCCTATATATCCTCTCTGCCTCACCTATCCTTTCTCCTGCCTTGCTATTGGCTGTTCAGTTCTTTATTAGACCATCAGGTGTTTTAGACAGGCAAAGTAACACAGCTTCACAGAGTTAAACAAATGCAACATAAACAAAAGTAACACACCACACCTTAAAATAATATTCTACTGCAATGAATTGCTGTCAAAATTTCAGGTATCTTTCTTTGCCCTTGACATTTGTAGGTCATTAACGTGCCAAGGGTTCCCCTCCCTCCCACCTTTCTTTTTAAACAGCTCTCACTATGTAGCCCAGGCTGGCCTTGCCTTGAATTTATAATTCTTTCTGCCCCAGCCTCTCAACTGCTGGAATTAGAAGTATGTACAACCTGGCTTCCATGTCAGGCATTCTTTTTTTCAGGCTTTTTTTTTTTTTTTTTTTGTGACAGGGTTTCTCAACTCTGTCCTGGAACGCACTTTGTAGACCAGGCTGGCCTCAAACTCACAGAGATCCGCCTGGCTCTGCCTCCTGAGTGCTGGGATTAAAGTCTTGCGCCATCACTGCCTGGCTTTTTTTTTTTTTTAAAAAGAATACTCACTGTTGTCCAATGATTTTCAAATTACTACATTATTGATATGAGTATAGGTGTCACTTTTGGGGGGAAGCTTTTAGGCAATGTGAGAGTTAGTGTGAACCTAAAACTTACTCTGAGTGATCAGATAGGCTCAGTAGAGAAGAGAGTCTTAGATGCAACAGCATGGTGACCTTGTCAGCCAAGGCACTTAATCTACAGTTGTGGGGAGATAGCTCGCCTCAGGCTCACTTACTCCTTCGTCATAGAAAGCACATTGCCTAGGAGTCCACAAAAATGTTTGTATTTCTTTTGGAACTCAAAGCAAGAGTTGTCTATAAGATGACTTAGATTATACATCTTTATACCAATGCATTGATATGTGTGTGTGTGTGTGTGTGTGTGTGTGTGTGTCTGTGTCTGTCCTGTCATGTTCAATCCATATCTCCCATCTGTGCTGGCTAGTTTTATGTCAACTTGATATAAGCTAGGGTCATTTTGAATGAATTGAGAAAATGCCCCCACAAGATTGGCCTGTGGGTAAACCTGCGATGCATTTTCTTGATGATTAATGTGGGAGGACCTGCTTAGTGTGGGTGGTGCTACCTCTGGCTGGCGGTCCTGAGTGAGCAAGCCATGGGGAGTATTAAGTCAGTAAGGAGCACTCCTCCATGACCTCTGCATCAGTTCCTGCCTCTAGGCTTCTGCCCTGACTTCCCTGGATGAGGGGCTAGAAGCTATAAGGTAACACACCTCCTCAGGTTGCTTTTGGTCTTGGTGTTTTACCACAGCAATAAAGCCCTCACTAAGTCACCATCCTTCCCTTGTGCTGGAGTTACAGATGCAGGCTGCCTTACCCTGTAGCACGAATCTTAAAAGGTCTTATTAATAAAAACAAACCCGGACCCAGGTATTGGGGTGAATACTGAAAGATCGGAGAGACAGAATAGGCCACAGCTTACCTCACCTCACCAATTCCTCAACTGATCTTGTTTCCTCAAACTGGAAGCCTCTGTGTTCTCATCTGAATGGATCTCAGCCAAACTGCTGCTCAAAAGCCTAAAAGCTTAACCAAGCTCTAGTTCCTGGTCCTCACACCTTATATACCTATCTGCTTCCTGCCATCACTTCCTGGGATTAAAGGTGTGAGTCACCATGCCTGGCTGTTTCCAGTGTGGCTTTGAACTCACAGAGATCCGTATGGATCTCTGCCCTCCAAGTGATAGGATTAAAGGCATGTGTCCCACCATTTTCTGGCCTCTATATCTAGTGGCTGTTCTGTTCTCTGACCCTACGTAAGTTTATTAAGGTGCACAATATTTTGGGGAACACAATATCACCACATTACCCATCTTCTCTGTAGGTGCTAGAGATCTGAATTTAGGTCTTTAAATTTGCACAATGATCACTTTTTTTGAGCCATCCCCCAGCTATATTTTTAAATTAAATTTTGTGGAGGAATGAAGCTTGACTCCTGCTGCACAGCATGTACAAAAATTAACTCACAAGTCTGTGGGATGGCTCAGTGGGTAAAGGCACTGACTGCTAAGCCTGATGACCTTAGTTTGATTCCCAGAATCCACGTGTTGGAAAGAGAGAACCAACTGTCATAAATTGTTCTCTGTGCCGTGACATTTACACCCTCCAAAATAAATAAATGTACGTGTGTGTGTGTGTGTGTGTGTGTGTGTGTATAGGGGGTGGCACGGAAGTTAGAGGATAACATCCTTGGAAACCACATGGTGGAGGGAGGGGACCAACTCCTGCAGGGTGTCCTCACTTTCACTACTGTGCTGTGGCATGTGCTCCATTCACAGTAAAAATACAGAAATTAAAAATACAAAGATGTTGCTGGAGAGCTTCTCTCCAGCTCCCAAGTCCCGCCAGTCTCCAGCTCCCAAGTCCCGCCAGTCCCTGGTTCCCTGACCGAACCCATTCATAAAATGAACACACAGACGCTTACATTATTTAAACTGCTTGGCCATTAGCTCAGGCCTATCATTGTCTAGCTCTTACTCTTATATTTAGCCCATTTCTATTAATCTCTACTTTGCCACGTGGCTCGTGGCTTACCGGTACTTTACATCTTCCTTGTCCTGACCGCGGCTCCAGGCAGTCTCCCCTCCACCTTCCTGTTCCCTCAATTCTCCTCTCTGTTAGTCCCGCCTATACTTCCTGTCTGGCTACCGGCCAATCAGTGCTTTATTGATACAGAGTGATATCCACAGCACAAAGATTACAGCTGGGTGATGGTGGCGCACACTTTAATCCCAGCACTCGGGAGGCAGAGCCAGGAGGATCTCTGAGTTCGAGGCCAGCCTGGTCTACAGAGTGAGATCCAGGACAGGCACCAAAACTACACTGAGAAATCCTGTCTGGAAAAACCAAAAGAAGAAAAAAGATTACAAATGTTGGGAAGGATGTGGAGAAATCAGAGCAGTAGCTCATGAGACTGTAAAATGCAGTTGCTATGAAAAATAGTTTGGCAGTTCTCAGAAAATAGAGTTGTCATGTTCTCAAGAGAGATGAAAACATACATTTATACAGCATTAGGGACAAATGTTCATATAGCAACATTATTTGTAATAGCTCAGAAGTCAATGACCCCAATGCTGCCAGCAAGTGAGTGGAGAAATATGATATATCCATACGCTGGAATGTTGTTGATAATCAAAAGAAGGGAACTACTATACATGGTACAAATTGAATGAACCTTGAAAACAGTTATGCTGTGTGAAAGAAGCCAACCACAAAAGACCATATTATTGCAGAATTATATGAATTGCCTATATTAAGCAAATCTAGATAGTGGTAGAAAGTAAGTAAGTAGTTGCCATATTCTGGGAGAAGAATGGAAAGTGACTGCAGTTATGTGATTTCTTTTTTGGGTGATTGTGGCCCAATTCTGTGAATATACTAAAAACTAATGACTACTGTACTTTTAAAATGGGCTATTTTCTTATTATTTGAATTAGATCTTAGTAGTAAAGTTGTTATTTTTGAATGAAAAGAGCCAAGTGTAGAGGTGCATATACTTACAGCTGCAGATTGTGAATATGAGTGCTGAATATAGTAGCAATACTTCTTAAACTTTAGTGTGCATATAAATTATTTCAGTATCTTATTAGATTGCAGATTCTGATATAGGGGGTTTTGTGTGGATTCTGAAATTTTCTGTTTCCTAATAGCTTTTAGGATATGGGTATTATTGTATTTAGATTTGCATAGTAAAAAGTGTGGAGGATGCTTTAAAGAGCTTTCCAAAACCCAGGAGGATTTGTTCAGTGTTTTGTGGAGAGAATTTAATTTGGTGGAAGAGAGGGGCTTAAGAGACAAAGCTTATGTAAAGACAAAGATCACAGGGTGTATGCTATTTGTGGAGGACTGCAGGTCTGCTTGTGGACACATAGGGGTGGGTACTTAAATCTTTTGCACCTTAGAAAACATAGCCCCCAACTTTGATCATTTTCTGTCTTTGCAAAATTTTCTCTTTCTCCCTGTCTAGCATTTTTGTTTAACTTCTTTTAAATCTGGACTTAGGTAGGTTGGCATGACTTGTGAGATCCTAGGAGCAGAGGGGTTGGCTAGCGCTAAAACATTGTATGCATATTTTTTGATTGTATGTTTTGGGTGTTAGTTATGGGACCATCAGTTATTTCCCTTGCCCTGGAGCCTGCCTAATTATCCACCTGAGCTTCAGACAAAGTACCTTCAGACTGGGTTAGTGCTTGGCCCCAGATGAACAAACTCCTTCCTTTAATGAGGTACCAAATAAGGATGTCTTTCTAGATGGTCCAAGTTAATTATAGCTATAGTTTACAGCTTTCCTTGTTTTTCTACTTGAACCAGAAGACTCATTTAAATGTTATTTAAGTAACTTTTGGTTCTGGACACAAATATTAAAGCCAGATCATATGTTATTCTTAACATTTATATTAATTTGTGAAGTGCTAATGATCCTTTAAGTCCCAAATCTACTCTCAGCCTTAGGGCTTGCCCTTCCAATCTCTTCTCCCTAGGGTTCTGGAAGCATTACACCAGCTTTGAGTTCCTCAGCTTCTTCAGTAGTTTATACATAAGCCCACTCTTCTAGAGGAAAGACTGTCATTGTCAGGGTACTTACCTCATAGCCACATGATGGAGTCAAAGCTCTTCTATTTTCAGATGGCAGAAGTGGGACTTAGATAATAATACACATGGTTCTCTCTCCAAAACACTTCCATGCCTGGTCCAGTACTCTTGTGTGTTCATAGTTTGCCCTTCAATAGATTTTCTTTCTTTCTTGAGTATGTACCTGTTTTATTTTCTTGCATAAAGTTTTTTAACATGATTTTTCTAGATGCTTTCTGGTATCAAATAAATTTTTTTCCCCAGATACTTTTTAGGCATTTTCAAATGTTTGTGTATTCTCTTGTTTCAGCATGTCCAGGTAGTGTGCTTTTTTGTTAGCATACTTAGATCATAGGAGAGGATTTTTCTCTATTACTTAAATATTCAGACTACTCAATTCTTTGCGGTTCTCCTTAGAAGACACAAAAGCAGTATAACATATGTATTGGTTCTGAGGCATCTTCCTGGTATATGGGAGAGGGACAAGGTAGAGTAGGCCAGGCCAGAACTGGGGTAAGGCATTCAAAATTCTAGGTCACAAACTTACGGAAGCACAAGGCTATACAAGTACAGGATCAGTACCTGAGACTGAGTACCTTCTCAAATTTTGAACCCTAGATTCCTTGCTTGCACTGGCCTGGTCTTGGCCTTAAGCAACTAGATCATTTGGAAATCATGTCTAAGATAGCATGATACTGTAAATGAATGTTTACAGTATCTAGAAGAGTGTTTCTCAAGTTTCACATTTATAACAATCACCTGGAGGTCTTGTTAAGAGTCAGATTCTGGGGCTGGAGAGATGGCTCAGTGGTTAAGAGCACTGGCTGCTCCTGCAGAGGACCCAGGTTCAATTCCTGGCACCCACAGGGCAGTTCACAACTACTGTAATTCAGCTCCACTTGATTTGACACCCTCACACAGACATACATGCAGGCAAAACATCAATGCACATATAAGAAAAAAAAAAGTCAGATTCTGATTTAGTGGGTCTGGGGTAGTTTCTGAGTTGTGCTTTTCTTTCCCTCCCTCCCTGGCTGGGGATTGAACCCCCGACCTGTGACTGCTGGGCAAGAACTCTAACAAACACTCGGGTGATTCATGTAGTTCTTTGGTCCATGCTAGAGAAATTCACTAAGGTGAAATGGGAGCTGACTCCTCAAAGAGTAACTTGGATTTGGATAGGAAAAGAAAGAAAAGAGCATTACAGGGAGAAGGACTAGCATGGAAAGGCCCCAGGGACAGCAGTGAGTTCCATGGATTGGGGATTATAATTAGATGAGCTTGGCCTGGAGTAGGTCTGAGTTGGTAAAGACTTTTCAGTAAGTAGCATGAAACTTGGGCATTAGTTATTCCTTTAGAAATGAGATCCTTACTTGTCTGTTCCTGAACCTCCCAACTGAGCTTTTCTGGATTTTTCCATATATTCGTTCCCTCTTGGAGTATCTGACCTCTGTTCCTGGCAAGGTGAAGGCCTGAGTCAGGACACCTGAATAAATTCTGTGAGGCAGCATGCAGAGCAGAAGGAAGGAAGGAAAGTGGTTGATTTCATTACCCAAATTGATTCAGCAAAGCCTTAGGGTTTTTTTTTTGTTTGTTTTTTTTCCTTTTTCTTTCTTTCTTTCTTTTTTAATTTAGCTAGGACATACAAAAGCCAGACAGCTTGGCTCACACAATGTTGAGCACTCCCAGCACACACGCAGATAATACTTGCTATTGGGTAAAACTTGACCTAGTAGTGGAGTGAAGTTCTGTGTTTCATCTTAGATGTTTTATTTAAAATGTCCCCCTCCCTCATTCCCTCCCCGCTTCTTACATCTTTGTGACATACCTGTGTGAATATGCATGCATGCATGTGTGTGCACATACATGTGGAGGCTACAGTTGACTTTGATGTCTTCTTCCATCGCTCTCCACCTTGTGTGTATTGGGGTAGGGTCTCTCACCTGAACCTAGAGCTGAACATTCTGCTAGTCCAGCTCTCTGACTCGCTGGAGATCCCCTGCCTCTGTCTTCCTAGCGTGCGGATTACAAGCAAATCAGATGGCATTTTCTGTGGGTGCCGAGGATTAGAACTGTCATGTTCATGTTGTATAAGAAGTGCTTTATCTACTGAGACATTTGTTTCCCCAGGCCCTTAAAGTGCTTTTCTGAAGTTACTGGATTGGTGAGAAGCCAGGCCTTGAGCAGCTTAAGTACTAACAGAATATTTTAGTAATGTTTAGTTAATTTTTTGAGAATTTCATTTAATGTATTTGGAGCTTGTTCATCCGCTTCTTCCACTTCTCTACCTATCCAGCGTCAAGTTTGTTCTTTCTCTCTTTTTAAAAAGTTCATTGAGTTCAGTTTGTGTTGACTTGTGTGTGAGGCATATACCCGGCTGTGGTCAGTATACCAGTGTCGCACCGTTGAAGAAAACTGACTCCCTCTCCCAGCAGCAATCAATTGCCAATAGTTCGTCAGCTAGACATGGGGCTTTGTGCCTACTTCCCATCCTCCATGTTGGGAATAAAGGAATTTTTTTTTTATTTATTCATTTGAATGTTTCTAAGCCCTTATCTCCTTTGCTGTCAGAGAACACTTCCAGCCCAATTTGGCATAAAACTGTGTTGATTGACTCAAGTACTAGAATTTTGGTGTGATTCTGTACGGCTCTAAAGAAGCAGAAGGTGCACTCTGAGTGCCAAGGATGTAGTAATATTATGGAGTAGAGGTTTTTGACAGGGGCAGCTTTTGTCGCCCAGAATAAATTTGACAATGTATAGATGTTCTTTCTGAATGCTACTGATTATATACAGGACACATTCCCCCCCATATAAAAACCACCCCCAAATATCAGTAATGTCAAATTTGAGAGACCATAGGTAGAACCAGCTTTGAGTTTAGAAGGTCATGCACTTCTAAGGTCAGTAGCAGAGCAGGCACCAAATATCACTTTGCTCTGGTCCAGTGTTTTGCCTGTTCCTGTTTGGCCATTCGTGTGGTGCTTTATGGTAATATTTTATCTAGCTTCATATCTTACTAATTCTGACTCATATTTATCCTAGCCATACTTAATTGTTTGTATACTGTAAACTTCCCCCTCTTCCTAGCCATCTAATTTCCTTTGCCTAGAACATTCCTCTCATTTCTGGATAATATTTCACAATTATTCCAAGGAACTTTCCCTGGTTTATAACAACCCAGACTGGGTCAAGTCCCACTTTTTCATTCTTCCATAGCTTATTCTTACAATTATCAGACTTACAGAGTCTGATAATAAATATGTCCATTATCCTATGAGCATCTTGGGAGTTAGGACTCTCAGTCTTGTATTACATAGCTCAGCCATGCAACATTCATTCAGTCATAAAACTTGAGCCATATTAGCAGCTGAAAAAGGGAGAAATCAGTGTGAAGTAGTGGCAGGAAAGGCTTCGTAGAAATTGTAAGATGTGCAGTCTCCTCCTTTAATTCCTTGAAAATATTGATGAGTAGATGAGCCCCTTATTTTGGATGGGGACAGTTCTAAGTCAATGACATATTTTTCTGGTGGTGTCTTTCTATAGGTTGATATGTCAGACCTCTCTCCAGAGGAGCAATGGAGGTAAGTGTGCCAGTTCGGGTCCCACAGGCTAACCCAGTAATTATGTAACTACTTTTTTTCTTCTCTGTCTGTGGGATGCAGTGTCTTATGACCAGTTGGACAGGTCTTTTGGAAACCTTTCCAAGTATCTAGGTCACTTCTGAACAGTTCACTTGGTCCTACAGTAAGTAGGTACTTGTACTAAGCATCCTCCTGTGGTGAAGCAGAAGCAGATTTGCCATTTGCTAGCTATATGATGTGGGATAAGTTATGTAACTTCTTCCCGCCTCTTTTATCACCTCCCCTTTTTTTTCTTATATTGAGGATTGAATCTAGGCCTCATACATGTTAAACAAGTAGCATGCCACTGGGCTGTAATTCCAGCCCTCTTTTTACTTTTTGTTTTGAAACAGAGTCTGATCAAGTTGCCCAAGCTAACCTTGAACTCACTGTGTAGCCCTGACAGGCCTAGAATTTACCATCCTTCTGCCCCAGCCTCTGAAGTAGCTGGGATATAGGCCAGTCATACCAGGCCTGACAGTTCACTCCATTTGTTTGTTTTTTGGTTTTTCGAGACTGTTTCTCTGTGTGACTTTGGAGCCTATCCTAGAACTCACTTTGTAGACCAGGCTGGCCTTGAACTCACAGAGATACACCTGTCTCTGCCTCCCGAGTGCTGGGATTAAAGTTCCATGCCACCACCAGAAATTCTGGAGATTTTTTTAACTGGATCATATGTAAGAGAAAGAAACCAGGATTAATGTTGTTCACATCATTTTACATGAATAATGATTTAAAAGATTATGACCAGGCTGGGCATGGTGGTGCACACCTTTAATTCTAGGACTCTGGAGGCAAAGGCAGTTAGGTCTCTGTGAGTTCAAGGCCAGCCTGGCCCACATAGTGAGTCGTGGTCTCAAAAAAAAGAAAAAGAAAATGAAAGAAAGAAAGATAGGTTAGGACTGTTAACCTGAAAGGGCACAGGAAAATGGTGATAGAAACAGGAAAGATTTTTCTGTTTGTTGCTTTAATGCAATCCTAAATATTAAAGGTTCGGCATTGGGAATGAGGTGTGGCTGTGTCCTTTGTTTTCACAGAGTTTAGGATTAGGTACAATGGATTAAAGCTGTAAGTAGGTATATTTTTGTTTCATTGTAAAATAAGTATATATGTTTTTAGACAAGGTCTCACAAATGTGTTTTAGACAGGCTAGCTTCAACTTCATAGAGATGCATCTGCCTCTGCCTCCAGAGTGTTGCAATTAAAGATGTGTACTCAACTATCTTTCTTATACAGCCCAGACCAGAAAATGCCAGCTTTAGATTGTTTCAGATATATTGTCCAGTTGTCTGATTATTGAACTTCTTTGAGCCCTTGAAGAGGCTGTTTACTTGATACTGATGATGAAGACATGTTTGGATTAGTACAGACTTGAAGCAGTTCAGAATTTTTAGCCTTTAGTTAGTCCTAAACTCGCTGGCTGGCCCTGGCAAAGAGGTATGATGAATAAAGCAAGACTCTAGAATCAGCACACTTACAATGTTACACCCTTTCGTGGTGTGGTAAGTGCTGAGAGTCTAAGGCTTTAGGACTATAAACTGCTTTCTCCGTCTAGTGACAAGCTTGGAATAGGGTTGAAATGGGCAGTGACACAAGCTTCTCCTGGCATTTCCTTCTTGATTCAAGGAAGGTTTCTTATGTTTCTGCCACGAGGGGCAAGCAGCGCATCATTCATCTCTAATCCTAATAGCTGTGCTTTGTAAATAGAACCCGGAGAGCTTCTATTCTAACCCATGTCCATCTTCTCAGACATGGGTCTTAGCTCCTAGTTTTCATGGTACCCTTCAGTTGAAAAACCCAGGGCTGGGGCTGGAGAGATGGCTCAGAGGTTAAGAACACTGGCTGCTCTCCCAGAGGTCCTGAGTTCAATTCCCAGCAACCACATGGTGGCTCATAACCATCTGAAATGAGATCTGGCACTCTCTTCTGGCATGCAGGCAAAAAACGCTGTATACATAATAAATCTTTAAAAAAAGAAAAGAAAAGAAAAACCCAGGGCTGCTGGGCATGGTGATGCACACCTTTAATTCCAGCACTCAGGAGGCAGAGGCAGGCAGATATTTGAGTTTGAGGCCAACTTAGTCTACATAGTGAGTTCTAGGACAGCCAGGGCTTTGTAGAAATACTCTGCCTCAAAAATAAACAAACAAACAAACAGATAAATAAATAAGCAAGCAAACAAATAAATAAATAAATGAAAAACCCAGGGCCATGTTCTGAGCTATAGGCTAGAGGGATACCCTAGGAAACTCTGTTCCTTTACCACCACACCATCCCTTCCTTGACTTACCCTGTCTTTTTGGCTTTCAGGGTCGAGCATGCACGAATGCATGCCAAACATCGTGGCCACGAAGCCATGCATGCCGAAATGGTCCTTATCCTCATTGCTACCTTGGTGGTGGCCCAGCTGCTCCTGGTACAGTGGAAACAGAGGCACCCCCGTTCTTACAACGTAAGCCACTTCTCATTTTTTTAAAAATGTTCTTTGAGATAGGATCTCGTGTAACCCAGGAAGGCCTTGAACTCATTAAGTAGGTGAGAATGATTTTGAACTCCTGATATTTCTGTCTTTACCTCCCAAATACTAGGATTCAGGGGTGTACCACCACACCTGGCACTAGTCATCCAGAGACCCTTTGTAAGTGTCCTAGGGTCCAGTTTGACCCAGGGCACATGTAGGCAGATAAAAACAGTAGCAATGAATTTTCCATATGGAATGATAAGTAGTTTGTGGGATATACATGTATGCATGTCTAAAGAGCAAGTGATTTGGTATATGAAAACAAGGATAAAACATGAGACTCCTTTCTTGTTTGTTCGTTTGTTTTGAGACAGAGTCTCACTATTTGCTTTGGCTGTTCTGGAACTCTCTATGTAGACCAGGCTGGCCTTGAACTCACAGAGGTCCACTTATCTCTGCCTCCCAAGTGCTATGAATAAAGACCAGCACCACCACCCTTAGCCCAACATGAGACTACCTTATGGTCAGAAAAAGTAGATATTTCCTTTTAAACATTGTGAGACAATTCATGACGTAAATATCAGAAATCATTCATTCAGAAGGGAGAAAATTACTTGATTGGGAAAGCCAACACTAGTCTTAGGAGAAGGGGCTAGATTTCATTAATCTGTATACCAAAATCCAAAATCAAGCAAATAAACAAAAAGACAATGGAAGAAGTAAAGAAAAAAATATATAATACATATAGAAAACAAATAGCTAAGTGGTATAAGTTCCTTCTTATTAGTAATGACACTTAATTCTAGATAGGTTAAATTCTTCGAGTAAAATGTGGAGATTGGTAGAATGGAGTAAAAAAAAAAAAAAAGAAAAAAAAATCCCTTAATTCATCAGCATGCTAGGTATATAAGTCTTACCTTAGATATCAGGACACACACACCCAAAATGGAAGTAAAAGGATAGGAAGAAATATTCCATGACAATGATAGCCACAAGAATGGTGGAGGGCATAAATTCACGACCACCCTTTTCTAAATATGCCAAGGGCAGCCAGGACAAAGGGTCCTTTCACAGAGGACCAGAATTTGGTTTCAAGCATCCACATTGTGTGATTTACAACCACCTGCAACTCCAGCTCCACAGAATCTGATACCTTCCCTTTGGCTTCTGCAGGTACCCAAACATGTGTGCACATTCCATTCCTCCAACCCCACATTTATATGTAATTAAAAATAAATTTTGTTTTGTTTATTTCTTGAGACAGGGTTTCTCTGTGTTACCCTGGTTGTCTTGGAACTCACTCTGTAGACCATGTTGGCCTCAAACTCAAGAGATCTAACTGCCTCTGCCTCCTGAGTGCTGGAATTAAAGGTGTGTGCTACAACCTCCTGGCTAAACACAAAATGTTTTTAAAATGAAAGGAAGGTGGGGGCCTAGAGAGGTGGCTCAGAAGTTAAGAGCACCAGCTTCTCTTCCAGAAGTCCTGAGTTCAATTCCCAACAATCACATGGTAGCTCACAGCCATATATAATGAGATATGATGCCCTCTTCTGGCATGCAGGCATAATGCAGGTAGAACACTGTATATATCATAAATAAATCTTTTTTTGTTTGTTTGTTTGTTTTTCAAGACGGGGTTTCTCTGTGTAGCATTGGAGCCTGTCCTGGAACTCACTCTGTAGTTCAGGCTGGCTTCGAACTCACAGAGATCCATCTGCCTCTGCCTCCCGAGTGCTGGGAATAAAGGTGTGCGCCACCACCGCCCAGCATAAATAAATCTTTTTTTTTTGTTTTGTTTTGTTTTTGGAGACAGGGTTTCTCTGTGTAGCTTTGCGCCTTTCCTGGTAGATCAGGCTGGCCTCGAACTCACAGAGATCCGCCTACCTCTGCCTCCCAAGTGCTGGGATTAAAGGTGTGTGCCACCACTGCCCGGCATAAATCTTTAAAAAAAAGAAAGAACAAAGGAAGGAAGGTGGGATGGCTATACTAATGTCAAATAACATAGGCTTAAATAAAAATTACATGTGATAACATGTTTATGTGATTATTGTATATGTTAGTGACAGTACAATATAGCAAGAAGATACAATTATAAATATGCACATGACAAAAGAGCCCAAAATACGGGAAACAAAAATTGACAGGACTGAAGGGAGAAACAGGCAGTTCTATAGTAGTTGGAGAAATCAGTATTCCCCGTTCAATAATTGACAGAAAAGTGACACAGAAGATCACATATCATGTAGTGAACTTGAAGAACATAAACCAGTCAGACTGGTCCAGGTTGGCTGTGAACTTGAGACATTCCTGCTTCAGTCTCCCCAGTGTGGGGTTACAAGTAGGCACCACCATACTTTATGACATTCACCGGGTTCTTCTTCCTCTTTTTTTTTTTTTTTTTTTTTTGGTTTTTTCGAGACAGGGTTTCTCACTGTGTAGACCAGGCTGGCCTCGAACTCACAGAGATCCGCCTGGCTGTGCTTCCCGAGTGCTGGGATTAAAGGCGTGTGCCACCACCGCCTGGCCCAAGTTCTTAATGTTTTAAGTACTTTACATGTATAAACTCAGTGAAACCTCAGAATAATTTAGTGAGTAGTGCTTTCTTCAGTCAGAGATGAGTAACTGAAATAGAAAATTGGAATAATTTGCTCAAGTGATAAAAACCATTAGGTAATTTTACTTTATGACTTTCAGTCATATTCACTAAGTGCTTTTTTTTCTGCAGTATATATTTAGATTTGTAATATTGCCAAAGATGGTTAGGTGTCTGTAGCCAACTACTGTGCTATCTCATTTAATTAATTTATTCATTTTGGTTTTTCGAGACAGGATTTCTCTATGTAGCCCTTGCTGACCTAGAACTCACTCTGTGGGCCAGGCTGATGGATCTACCTGCTTCTGCCTCCTGGGTGCAGGGATTAAAGGTGTGTGCCCTCACCACCCAGCTGTGCCATCTCACTTTAGTTCTGTAACAGTAATATTAGATAAAAGCATAGAAAGTTGAGGCCTGCGAGAATACAGCTAGGCAGGGGTAGGATTAAACCCATGTTATTTGTTTCCCATTTCCCATTTTCAGCTCTGCTCTATGTGGCCTCTGGAAATGATTTTCTGTCAAGGGAACTAAGGAATAATCTGGATCATAGTGGAAAAGAAGCTGACCTTTGTCCTTGAGCTTGCTCAAGTTCCAGACCACACTGGTCTTTAGCTCCCTCAGGTATTGGCATATATGACTAGTAGAGATATGTACCTTCAGGTCACAGTGCATGAGATGCTCACATGATACCAAGAGTTTCAAAAGAGCCATCATTCCACAGCTTAGCTATCTGGGTGAGCTTCATGTGTGGACCCTGCTCATGCTTCACTCTGTCATCTGAGATGAGACACTTGTAGTTCCTGTGTATACTCTACAAAATAGAGATTACTACAAGGTTTCATTGAGCCCTGAAAAATGAAAAAACCATTAGAACAAGTGTAGAGTGACAGCCCTTTTGGTATATCTGTTTTTATTTGTTTTTCATTTTATGTTTGCAGGTGTTTTACCTACATGTGTGTCTATGTACCACATGCATATAGTAGCATTGAAGGCCAGAAGAGGGTGTTGGATCCCCTGGGACTGATGTTACAGTTGGTTATAATATGCCACATACATGCTGGGATTTGAACTTGGGTCCTCTTAAAGAGCAGGAAGTGCTCATAGCTACAAAGTCATTAAGTTCAGTTCTCAGCACCCTTCTCTGGCCTCCTGGGGCACTCATTATATGTACACATCCATGTCTACAGACATGCACATAGTAAATAAAAAAAAGAAATCTTGAAAAAAAAAATAGCTGGCAGTGGTGGCACACACCTTTGATCCCAGCGCCTGGGAGGCAGGGGCAGGTAGATTTCTGTGAGTTTGAGGCCAGCCTGGTCTACAGGTCGAGTTCTAAGACAGCCAGGGCTGTTACACAGAGAAACCCTGTCTTGAAAAACCAAAATAAATAAATAAACAAAATAAAATAAATAAAAAAGACTGGGTGTGATGGTAAATGACTTTTATCCCAGCAGAGGCAGGTGGATTTCTGTGAGTTCAGAGCCAGCCTGATCTACATAGTGAGTTCCAAGACAGTCAGGGCTATATAAAGAAACCTGTCTTAAAAGCAAACAACAAAAACAAAATAATAAAAAGTAACATTTTAAAAAGAAGAAAAGGAGAGGAATCTGAATTGGCTCTCTATATATAATTGTTTTGAGTTAAGGTTTCTCTGTGTAGCCCTGGCTGTCCTGGACTAACTCTGTAGACCAGGCTATCCTCTAACTCAGCAACCTGTCTGCCTCTGCCTCCCAGTGCTAGGATTAAAGGTGTGCACCGTTATGCCTGGCTTTGATGTTATATTTTTAAAACTTTATTTAGTTTGTTTGTTGGTTTGTTTATTGAGACAGGGTCTTATTGTGTAGCTCTGGCTGGCCTGGAATTCACTCTGTAGACCATGCTGGCCCTCAACTCACAGAAATCCACCTGCCTCTGCCACCCAAGTGCTGAGATTAAAGGGCTGCACTCCCATGCCTGGCCCCAATCTTTTATAATGTATGCAACAAATATTTGGATTGGAACTGAAGTGTCAGCTTAATAAACCTGAGCTCGATTCCTGGAACCCATTGTTGAAGGAGAGAACTGACTCCTGACTGAAAGTTGTCCTTTAACTTCTAAACACAGCTAGTAATAAATTATTTTAATTCTTTTGCACTACAACTTTATTTAGTTTACAAAAGGATCTCTTAAGTATAGATTGTAAAAAGGAAAGATTTAGTGTAATTTACATTCATTTTAAAACTGCTCTGTGGTGGTGGCCCACATCTTTAATCTCAGCACTTGAGAGGCAGAGACAGGTGGATCTCTGTGAGTTTGAGGACAGCCTGGTCTACAGAGTTCCAGGACAGCCAGGGCTACAGAGAGAAACCCTGTCTCAATAAAACCAAAAAATAAAAATAAAAATTTGCTGTACACAAATTTAATTCTGATTAGTATGAACAGTACTTTCATAGATCTCCTGCATATAAAAACTTTTCATCAAAGGATTAACAATGAATAAAGTAGCCTGACTGCATTTAAACAAAACTGGCCATCAAAGCCATTTACACTTAGTGCTGGTAAGAGCCAAGAACCCTCAATAAATACAGAACACATCCTCAGCCTGTAACTTCATCTTTGAAAAGGCTGTATATAATTATTGATAGAATATTGGTCTATATGCTACATGCCAGTGCATTCTATAATTCTACAGTTAGATGTTTTATCTTTCTTTATTAAATGTAATCTATACATATTTATAATTTCATCCTGGAAGAATTTCTTCACAGTGGGTAGAAAAAAACTTTCATTTTTTTTTTTAACAGGGTTAGATAAAATTAGCTCATGCTTTAGTGCTGTGCAAATATTTATAGCCTATCAATCTTTAAACTCACAGTAAAAGAGTGGTGCTGCTAATCATGTATGCCTTAAAAATCAGCTTGTGATTTTAATGTAATTAATGGCAAGCCTTGATTCTAAATGCAAAGTACATAAAGTAACAAAATTAGTATCTGGAGATTTTTTTTTAAAACAGTAGGTGGTGCTTAGTAATAAGGTCAGAGGTTGTTCTCTGGAGTACATATATATAAAAGTGTACTCATAAAAAAAGCAAGAACGATAAAACTCAAGATTTAGGATATTGGTGACTGACTTGTATGAGAGGGAGATGGGTAAATAATATAGAAGAACACATAGTTAAATATAAGTAATTTTAGTTGTTTCACTTTATGTTGACTAGTGGGTTCATTGGTTGAGGGCTGACTGAAAAGGGTAACAAACAGAGCTTATACTTGGCAAGTATAAGCAGAAGCATGTATATTAAATATATTGTATGTTTTGGGAATAAAGCATGGGCATGAAAGAAAATTGAAATGACTCCCTGGAGAATGCTGTGTTAAGGAAACATACTGGGGTTATTGTTGAGTAGTAGAAGTATGTAGTGTTTCAGGAAGCCACGGAAGGTTTAAAAAGAAGTGTTTATGGCATGCCAGAAAATGATGGAGTTGATAGATAAGGCTTATGTTTCTCTCCAACTGAATACAATTTTGTTCTTTACTAGTGTAGGTTGGCAACCCAGCCCATGTTACCACCAAGTGGAAAAACACTAGTCCTGTTCTCCTTAATGAGAGTTTTCATCAGGGACTATTGGCATTTTAGGCCAGTTTATTCTCCTCACAGTGGTGAGGAGGACTGTTCTGTGTATCATAGAGTGTCAGATGAGTTATTAGGGCTCTCCAGAGTAACAGAAGTTATAAAGGGGATTTATTAGAATGGCTGCCTAGGAACAGAAGGCCCAAGAATCCATTAGTTGTTTAGTCAATGAGATTGGGTGTCTCAGCTGGTCTTCAGTACACACTGGAATCCTGAAGTAGGCTGTAATGCCAGTAAGGCAATGGACTCGCTATTGAGTGAGAGCAAGCAGGTGAAGAAAAGTTTCCTTATTCCATGTTCTTTATATAGGCTTCCAGCAGAAGATGTGGCACAGAGTAGAGGTGGGTCTTCCCATCTCAAAAAATCTGGATTAAAGGTGTATCTTCCCAGTCAAAAACCCAGATTAGAAGTGGATTATCCCACTTCAAATGATTTAATTAAGCAAAAATCCCTCACAGGTGTACCCAGCCATTTTGGGTTTTAGGTAATTGCAGATATAGTTAAGTTGACAACCAAGAATAACCATCACATCAGGTATCCTGAGCCTCTATAGTAGCACCTTTTAGTAGATACCCAAATTTGTCTCTAGGTTTCGCAGTGTGCTCCCTGGGAAGCACAGGGGTTCCTGTAAGAAGATCTGCTCTACACTCTGGAGTAGCGGGGATGCTGCCTACCAACCTGTGTAGGCTAGGTGTTCTTGGGAATCTCTTGCTGTCTGTAGTTTAGGAGCTCAAGTCTAGTTTTTCACATTCGAAGAAGAGTTAACTCAAATTAACACACTTGGAGCAAACTGTTTCCTGTTTCTAAATTTCAGATAATGTTCTTTTCATTTCTAGTATCAATACTTAAATTACTTACAGTTTATACTTGATCATTACCCAAAAAAGGATTTTTCTTGGCTAGACATGCACTAGAGTACTTCCTGGTGACAAGAGGGCCCAGCACTACAAAGTAAAAGCAAAGTGCTGTGAGAACAGGGGCCTGGCTCAGGGGAAGAGTGCTTCCTAGCCTGTGCAAAGGTGTGGCTTTAATGCCTGTCACTGATAAACAACAACAAAACGGGCTGGTGAGGTGGCTCTGTGAGTAGAGGCCCTTGAAAATAGACCTGATGACCCAAGGTTGATTCTTGTATCCCAGGCGGTAGCAGGAGAGAACCCACCCTAGTTGCCCTCTGACCTCTACATATGCACAGTCAGCATGTACACACCTGCATGCTTGCTTTCCCTCCCTACTCCTCCCCCTTTCCCTTTCTCCCTCTCTCCCCCTCTCCTCTCCCTCTGCTTCCTTCCCTACCCCTCTCCTTCCCCTTTTCTCTCCCTTTCCCTTTCCCTCCCTCCCTCTCCCCTCTCTCATATACACTAAGTAAAAATAATAAAGCATTCTAAAAAAAACAAAAAACAAAAAACAGATAAAGCCCGATGGTGGTGGCTCACGCCTTTAATCCCAGCACTCAGGAGTCTGAAGCAGGTGGATCTTTGTGAGTTTGAGGCCAGCCTGGTCTACAGAGTGAGTTCTAGGACAGTCATAGATACACAGAGAAACCCGCTCTCAAAAAACCAAAACAAACAAACAAAACCCAGCCAAACTACAAGATAGGGCAGGGATTTCTACTCGTGTTTCAAACTAGTAAACCATCAAGCAGAATCTGAAGTGATTTACTGAGAGAATGTGATTGTTAAATTGCAGAACTAGAGTCCAAACTAAAATCTAGCTGTTGCTGCTGCTGTTTGTGTGCTTGTGTGTGTGCTTGTTTTTATTTAGGGTCTCAGAGTCCAGGCTGACCTCTAACTCACTGTGTAGCTGCAGCTGATCTTGAATGCCTAATTCTCCTACCTCCTACTCTCCCAAGTGCTAAGATCACTGATATGGACCACCGTGTCCAGCCTTAAAACATGATTCTTCTTCCTTTTTGTTGTCTTACGTGTATGGATGGGTGTTTTGCCTGTATATGTGTCTGTGTGCTACTTACTGAAGAGGGCAGAAGAGGGCACCAGAGGCCCTGGAACTGGAGTTCTAGACAGTGGTGCTCAAAGTAGGTGCTGGAAGTTGAACCTGGGTCCTCTTCTAGAGTGCTCTTAACAGCTGAACCATCTCTCCAACCCTTTGTGTGTACGCGCGCGCGCGCGTGTGTGTGTGTGTGTGTGTGTGTGTGTGTGTTACAAATACTCTTTTTATTATTAAATTTTATGCATATTAGTGTTTTGCTTACATGTATGTGTATCACATGCCCACGAAGGCTAGAAGAGGACACCAGATCCCCTGGAACTAGAGTTACAGGCAGTTTTGAGCTGCTGGGTGGGTGCTGGGAGCCAAACCTAGGTCTTCTGTAAGAGTAACAAGTGCTCTTAACCGCTGAGCCATCTCTCCAGCCCCCAAAACTGATTCTTGTTTTTGTCTCTCAAAAGCCTTAGGGAATTGCTATGTTTTACCTGCCACAGTCAGGTTGTTGTATCTCCTGAGTTTTCTTCCTTGATGCCCGAGTCATTTCCTTGGATCTCAGGTACTTTTTTTGTTCATTGTTTCACCATCCTCCCTCCCCCTTTCAGGGTTCCTCAGAATGATGTTCGGGAGGCTGCTAGGAAGACAAGATCTGGATTGGAAACCTACTCCAGCTCAGACTACTTTTCTGTAGCTCAGTTTTCATCATCTATTCTAATAGTACTTACTCCTTAGCTCCCTCAGGGATGTTAGGGGAAGGAGAAGTTTATGCCTGGAAAAGCATCAGTCCTATTTGTGAAGATCTCCCAGGAGTAGCTTTCATCATTGCTGTCTGCTGCCAAATATAGTTTGTTTTCAAGCGCTGCGCGCCCCCCCCCCC
>CABHPH010149939.1:0-18745 GCA_902168325.1 Peromyscus nudipes
AGCATTTATTATTTTATCATTTGTTTATGTATATGTGCACATGCATGCTTCAGTGCACACAGGTAAAAGGACAGTTTGCAGGTGCAGGTTCTCTCCTTTTACCAAATTGGTCTCTTGGGTGGAAGCAGGTAGTCAGTCTGCTGAACCACTTTGCACTCTCCTGTTGACAGTTTTTGACCATACAATATACTCATTTTATTTAATTGCTTGGATTTATTTTTTCTTTTTTTCTTGAAGATGGGCCCCTTACCAGAAGTGTAGCTTACAAATATTTTCCCTCCTTCCAATGGTTGTCCCTTAACTGTCAGTTTGGTAGTTTTTTAAGCTTTTTTCAAAGATACCTTTGATGTGGATGTGGTCTTCTCAGTTTTTTCTCTTCAAGCCAGAATTTTTGGTGTCAAATATAAGCGAGTCTCCATTTGACTCATGTGATTTTTTTTCTTCCTATGTTTTCTTATATTAGAACTATTTCTCCTCTCCATTAGGATATGAGAAATCTAGTATTCTTTTTAGAAATTGTTTGAAGCAAAATGAAGTGTATAGCTAATTTGAATTTTTTTCAACTAAACTGACTATACAACTCACATCTTGATTTTGTTTCAAAAATCAGATGGTAGCATTCCTTTGAATTTTACTATTACACATAGCACAATCTATGACCATTCTTCTACAATTTCCTTGATCTCTATTGAGTATTTCCTTATCAGAATTCATGCACAAAAAGCCCTTGTATTTTCTAAATATGAAAAACTTCAGAAATTTTGCTTTGCTTTACTGTGACAGCTCTGAAATGAGTGCTAAGGTGTCCTACTACCAGTGTGCTCTGTAGCATAAATGTGCACATATACATAATAAATATAATAAATGCTAGCAAACAATTAACAGTAAAGAGACATTAAGACATTTCTCAAAAGAAATCATAAATGGATATCAATGCATTGAGGTGTCTCTGACCTGAATGCACATGTCCATTGTGTCTCACTCAGACTGCTGTGCACCACACAGATTCTATTTTTCTGGTTTTTTAAAAAAAACATTATTTTATCCAGAAATTCTATAAATGTGGACACTGTCTACGCGGAATAAAACTTTCCTATTCCATCACCAAATCAAGTCAAAACTGGCTGTGGTGGTTAAGGAACATCCGGGTGTTCCATTGTTTCTTACAATATTAAAAAAAAAAAGGTATTATTTTATTGTCTTTCATGTCTGAGATTTTTTACAAAAGAAGAGAAAAAAAGTAAACACACACACACACACACACACACACACACACACACCTCTGAAAAAGAGTAACTTATTTGTGGGTACCAACCTGGGAGAAAGAAATGTGGCCTTTTCTTTTCCATATTTAGATTTGAAACTGATTTACTACTTAAGAAAAATATGTGAAAAATAAAAGTAACAAAATATGACACGAAGTTGTATTTTGTGGCACAATCTATTATACAGTAGAGTCTTCTCTTTTGTTTCTTAACAGTTCAACATGGAAATAGCCATTTTGTTTTTCAAAACTAAATCATTTCCCTACATTGCAGACTCTGAGATAAAAATCTGCAAGAATTTATATTTCTTTAACTCCTGTTAGCATCACATAAAGTTCTAAGGATGTCACAGTCTCCCTAAGCAAATATTAAATCCTCTCTGGACAGTGACTCTAAAGTAACATAGTGTTTTCACACCTCCTGCATACTGGCATTTGCATTTCCACGTCACCACGAGGAATTGCAAAGCAGTCTAATTCTTGCTCTTCTGGGGTATGGACATGATTTGTGTTTACTTTGAAATGTTCTCGTCGGTGAAGCTTAAAAAGGAAATTCTGCAGACTGGATCACCAATCCCAGACTCCCTCCGGTTTAAACATAAAATGAAGGACTAAGAGCACGGAACCCTGCGACTCTCAAGGGTGCTGAGGTCTGCTATCAAATATCCCCTCTGCTATGTGGGAGAGGGACTTAATGCGTCTCTCCCTCTCCACAGCTGGTGGGACTAATCAAGGCATCCGAACCCCAGCCAAGCATCATGCTGTAAACTCCACAATCAGTGTGCTTGCCCAAGGAGGCCCCTGACAGCCAGTGGAGGAAAGAGCAACAATAACATTTTAGAGGCTGCATCTTAAAAGGCAACCTGAGAGCACACTTACAAGGACTTAAAATATTCCTCTGTGGTTTCTGACAAAAAACTGCTTGCACAGGGAAACCAAGGTCTCCTTCTCTTTTGCCTTTCAAATATAATAAGTAATTGGATTGTGGGGCTTATTCAAAGATAGGCAAGGATATTCAGCAAATTTCAATTTTATTCAATAATAAGTAATTTTTTTATGGACCAGCCCTGATTACAAGTGAACTTGACACCTCTAGGGATTATGGAGTATTTTAGCCCCCGACAATCATACTCACATAAATGACTAATAAATAGTGATTAGATTTCTCACAGGACATGTTAAAATCTGAAAATCCAAGTCTCTCTTACCATAGGATGAACCTATGTCCCCTCTAAAATCTATTTGTGAGTTGATCCTTCTGATGATGATGCAGAAATATCACTAACAAAAAAATTTCAGGACCTTGAGTAGTCCTTTTGTTTTTCTTCTGATATTCAAAACAACCTAAAGACTTGTAAAATCACTAGCTTCTTCTTTTTATATCAAAACTGGAGACAAACAATAAAAATAATAATACCATGACAAAAGTAGCTTTGTTGTCCTTTATAGTCAGTGGGAGCACAGATCATGAACTTCCATAATGCTCCCCCACCCCTTCAAACAGAAAATGAGTAACAGCCTAGACAGAAAGCTATCAAAGAGAACACTTGAAAATCGTGATATGGATGCTCAAGTGTAGCTCTTCACAGTTGATGTCTTCTGGTGGGGGAGAAAGTGCGAAAGGACTCAGTTTTCTCTAATGGGCTGGCCAGTGAGATTCTGACCATGCTCCAGTGGGCAACACAAACTGGATTTGTTTCCCCTCCTCCTCCTCCTCCTCCTCCTGCTCCTCCTCCTCCTTTTTCTTTTTCTTTTTCTTTTTTTTGAGGGTAGTCACAAGGGTAGGGTCAGATCTGGAAGGACTGTGGAGTACAATTGGTGTTCATGATGTGAAATCCCCAAATAATCAATAAAAATAATGTAAAAATTTTAAAAATACATGGTGATGACATTGAAAGAGAGATTAAGGAGTAAGTAAAATCTCTAGTGGATTGTAGCATTTTAGAGAAATAATAAGCATTTGTGGTTTCTGCTAAGGATTTAGGGTTTTCTTTCTTTTTTCTCCTTTTATTGAAAATCAATTCTTTTCTCGCATAATATATCCTGACATGGTTTCCCTTCCTGTTACTCCTCCCAATTCCTCCTCATCTACCCTCTCCCCTGGATCTATTCTTTTTGTCTTTCATTAGAAAAGCACGGGCTTCACTGGGCGGTGGTGGCACATGCCTTTAATCCCAGCACTCGGGAGGCAGAGTCAGGCAGATCTCTGTGAGTTCGAGGCCAGCCTAGGCCACAGATTGAGTTCCAGGACAGGCTCCAAAGCTACACAGAGAAACCCTGTTTCAAAAAAAAAAAAGAAAAAAAAGAAAAGAAAAGCATAGGCTTCTAAGTGATAACAATGAAATATAAGAAGATAAAACAAAAACTATTACATCAGAATTAGACAAGACAAACAGAAGAAAAAGAGCCCAAGAGAAGGCACAAGAATTAGAGCCCCGCTCATCACACACTCAGGAATCCCACAAAAACACTGAACTTGGAGCCACACTCAGATATGCAGAGGACTTGGTGCAAACCCAGGAAGGCCTTGTGGATGCTTCCTCAGTCTCTGAGTTCAGATGAGCTTTGATCGTGATGGTTAGAGGGCCTTGATTTCTTGGAGTTCTCCATGCCCTTTGGCTCTTACACTATTTCTGCTTCCTGTTTCACAAGGTTCCCTGAGCCCTGAAGAGAGGAATTTAGGGAGACATTCCTTTTAGAACTAAGTATTCTAAGGTCTGGCACTCTCTGCATAATGTCTGACTGTAGGTCTCTGTATTTCTTCCCATCTGCAATTGGAGGAAACTTTTTTTCATAATGGTTGAAGAAGGCATTGATTGATCTATAAATACAGCAGAATATCATTAGAAGTCTTTTTATCACTGTGTTCTGCTTTTTTGTTTGTTTGTTTGTTTGCTTGCTTGCTTTTTAGTTTAGTATTTGGTTTTACCCTAGATCCCTGAGCTATGTGGTCTCTGGTTCTTGGTCACCCAGGCAGCGTGAGGTGTGGGTTTCATCTATTGAAGTGGGTCTTAAGTCAAACCAGTTATTGCTTGGTTATTCCCACAAGCTTTGTGCCACCACTGCAGTGCCGTATCTTCCAGGCAGGACACATTGTAGATCAAAGGGTTTTTTTGGTTTTTTCTTTGTTTGTTTGTTTTGCAACGGTCTCTTCTCTTTTTGGTTTGCAGAAAGTCAAGAGATTAAGATGGAATAGGAAATATAGCAGACATTGAGTGTGGCCTCATCTTGCTCATGATCATTTGAACAGTGGATGAAGGGAAATGCCTTAGTGCCATCATCAATTGAAAGCAGTTGCAGCACTGGTTTCTGCTAAGAATTTATAGAAAAGAATTGTTGTTCCATCAAGATAAATATTTTGTTTTAGTATTACCAGGCTCTTCAGAAGGGAATGTCCAGTTTCAATGGATTAGCCATCACTTTGAAAGTACAGCTTAGCAAGTAATCAGAATAATATGGATAGTTAGCACCATGAGTGTGAATTGCATCAAAACACACTGTAGATGTAACCAACCGTCTTATTAAATAAGAAACACAGAGCCAATGTAAAGATAAAAGCCCAAGAGGTCAGAGCTAAGAGCCTTACCTGCCTGCTGCAGCTAGCCTCTTCAGCCAAGAGACCTCTCCGAAAGAGAGCTACTTCCTGTGTGTTTGTCTTTATAAAGACTTCCTGTTCTGCTTCTCATTGGTTGTAAACCCAACCACATGACCGTCTCGTCACTGCCTGTCTGTAGGTCACTCCAGGTCTTCTATGGTTGGTATTGAAATTAAAGGCGTGTGTCTCCAATGCTGGCTGTATCCTTGAACACACAGAGATCTACCTAGTTCTGCCTACCAAGTGCTGGGATTAAAGGCGTTCGCCTCCTTCAGCAAATCCTACAGGTGTGCACCACCACAACCGGCTTTTGCTATGGCTTCCTAATAGCTCTGACCCCTAGGCAACTTTATTTATTAACATACAAATAAAATCACATTTCAGTACAAATAAAATACCACTATAACACACAGTGTAGGAAGTGAATGAGGATGCACATGAAAATATATGTGATTTTGTTTTTACTTTATTGATATTATTGATATTAATATTGATAATAGTTATTCTAAAGTTTGATTAATTTACAGTCTCAGGTTACAATAGTATAGCCTAGCCTCATTACACACATTGCATACATAAACATAATCACACACACACACACACACACACACTCATGAACAGATACTCATAGTTATGCACACATTATACACACATGAACATACATACACATAAATGTTCATATACACATATACTTAGACACACAGAGACACATATCCACGCACATGAACATACATACACATAAATGTTCATATACACATATACTTACACACACATAGACACATTCATATATTCATGCACATTTACATAAACATACTCAAACACACATACTCACAGACATATAATCACATATATAAACGCACTGTTACTCTTACACCTTCTCATGCACACATACATACCCATAGACACCTACATAGATATATACACACACTCTCACACACGTTGAAACACACAAAGTTGTAGGTGCTCATACTCATATATATACACATACATACACAAACACACCCACACACACACATACATATACACTCACACACATACTAAAACACAATACTCTCACACAGTGATGCAAAATACACATACATGCACAATACTCAAACACACAAATTCATACATACATATACACACACATATACACACACACAAACACATATGATCACACATACTCAAGCACACATACAAACACTAATGAACACATACAGATATAAACATATTCAAACACATACACACATACTCATACATACACTCATACACACACACACACACACACACACACACACACACTGATAGTTTCAGTAACAACCAGAATTTGCTTTTACATAGCATAAAAGTACACAACTACTATAGAATCCTTTTTCCAGAATTATTCTCTGTGAAATAATATCATAATCTACCAAAATTTTAGGTGCTGAAAGAAATGGTAAAAGAAATAATTGTTTTAAATTTTTACCATGAATCACTTCTCCCAAATTAAATTCTGACTGGGTCAATTATCAGAGCACTCCTCAGTGACAGACAAGGCACACGGGTATTCATGGGCTCAGACAGAAGGTGTCTACTAAGGTCACATATACATACAAACATTTAAAGATATCTTCTGTCAAGATAAGAACTTAGCATATAGAAGATAGGCTGAGGGGGAGAGGTCACTCAGGCCTGCCTTCTCTAGTCATCTTGGCAATAATGTATTGGTTTTGGGGTTCCCTCTAGCCACACCCTAAACCACCTCTAATTATGATTCTGCTCACAGACTGACATTCAAGCACATCACATTACAGAAGGAACAACACAGCTCATCTGTTTAGCTGAGTGCACACTATAAACACAGATCACTCTCCAATTCATCAAAACGGTGCTTATTGGTGATGAGTTATTTCTTTTATTCATACCCTATCATATCTATAAATTTTTCTATATATAGAAAATAAATCTCCCGAAACTGTAAAATTCTTCCTATAAATTTAAACAGCAGCACTGCCTTTGAATATTTTAATGTGATACATGATTTATTGTCTCCTTCCTTAGCTTTTAATATATGAAGGGCTGTCCTAGACACTGCAGTCTCTGATTTGCTAAAATATATATCTGGACACTTTGTTCTTCTTGCTGCTTGAAACTGAGGTAAAAATGTCAACTGGAAGAGTTATCACCACTGTAGCATTGATGCAGTTCTCACGCACACCAAAAAAAAAAACTGTCAATAACATAGTTACATATTACAGTTTTTAATAATAAGGTTTTGCTGGATTTTAATTATATTGAAATTGCTTTCGGTATTTGTTCCAAACTCTCATTCTGAGCTCTTTTCCCACATTTAATCAATTAGCAAAAAAAAATTTATCTATAACTTGGGGATTTTTATAATTTACAAATTTGGGACATGGTAGTCAGTGCCAGAAGTGTTCTAGAGAGGCCCATGTCTAGTCTATGGAGAATCAACAGCTCTAATGTACTAGCCACTAAGCAGCCAGATGCTATTTTCAAACATAAGCCAGATTATGCACATTGTCTGCTTAACACCCTCTGTGGGCTGTTCATGGTAATTGTTTTAAAATTCAGAGCATATAACAGAGAAAGTCAGACAATAAATGAGCCGGTAAAGCTGGCCCCTCACTAATTCCTGAGCCTTATGGAACACACATTTGCCCCTAGCTCTTAGGATCCAGTCCATTTACCTTCATTTTGGTGTCTATTTGAGCATCTTCATCGGCTTTGCATTTTTTGGGCTTTATCTGCCTGCAGAATTTTGCAAGTTGATTTCTGCTTATTGGGGAGTAATCAGCTTAAATGTTGTTTTCTAGGGAAGCTTTCTCTGATGCATAAGATGCAGGTTCTCCTATTAACAGGTTATTATGGTACTTTTCAGTGTCTCAAAGGTTTGTTTTGCTTATTTATTTATTTTCCAACCATTTACGGATTGTGAGAGGCACAGTGATGGGCTTTCAATGGTGCACACATCCTGAATTCTTCAGTATAAAATGTCCTAAGGAACTGTCTAGATGTCATTAAGATTAGGAATTTTGGGTTAGTGAATAAAGTTTGCATCCGTAGCACTATGTAAATGTCAGGTAGGCCTGGCAGTCACCTGTAATTCCAGTGCTTGGAAAACAGGGACAGGATGGTAAGCTGACTAACTATACTAGCACAGTGGGGGAGCTCTGGGTTCAACTGAGAGATTCTTCCTCAATAAAAAACAGGAAAGCAATCTATAAAGGTTCCTGATATTAACCATAACCGTGTGCTTTCACACTACACTACCACTACTACTACTACTACTACTACTACTACTACTACTACTATACACACACACACACACACACACACACACACACACACACACGCAAACACACTGCTGCACATATACACTCCAAACACATACACATGAAGAAAAATATGATTCAGGAAATCTCGATGGGATTACTATCGAGGATTAACCAAATTCAATCACGAAAATTCTTGAAAGTGGACAGCCTCTCCTGCCTGTGACCACTTGGAGGGAGATAAGTCTGTGGAGGAAAGACATATGCAGAGAAGGAACCTAGATGTCTTTGAAGGTGGAGATAGGAATTCTCTAGTCAGCGAATGTGGCCGGCATCTGAAAGACAGATGGTGAGAAGAAGCAGATTCTCCATTACAGCTACAAGACACACACCCCTGTCAAAATCTAGATTCAATCCCAGCAAAATCTATGTAGAACATTTGACCTAAACATTTTAAAATGCAATATTTTATTGATTAATTCACTAAGTCAATATTATGGTAATAGGAGACTGATACAATGATAAAAATCTTGAGATAAGAAACCCAGTATTTCTGAGTCATGTTTTAGGGTCAGAGACATAGAAATGTGCCTAGTGTAGGTAGGATTCTGTAGTTATGACATGAATGCATGTGAAGAAGTCCAGAAATACAAACATCCTTAGTTTATTTAAGTGATAAGACTTTTGAGAATTTTTAGTACATTTATTTAATATTAGTTATTTCTTTGAAGCATAACTGTTCAAATTTATCGTTGTATTATTTTTCCAGTATTTGTTGTATTTCTTATATTACAACAGATTCTCCACATTTTCTACTCTTTATATGTTATATAATGCCATAATCAATAATCCACCCACCACAAATATTTATAAAAGTATAGGAGAATAAATACCATACGCTTGTTTCCTAGTTCTAGAAACTTTCAACTAATGATCAATTCTGTTTTCTCTTATCATTAATTAACCCTTGGCCTACTTTTAATATTAATTTGTGCCAAATCCATATGCTAACAAAATTTCAATAGCAAATAACTCAGTGTATAAACTTAAAAAGTTATAGACTTTATACATTCAGATTATGATTTTCTAGAGTCGCAAGTTTTGTGTCTTTATCCATGTCATTTGATTTAGCCAATGAAGCATTAGAACAAAATGTACAGATGTCTGATGAAGCTTGGTACATTGTCCCACTGCTTCTGAGTTCTGTGTGAACATACCCAGAGCAGTGGACTAGTGGATTAAAGATATAAAAGACACTCAAGCCACTCATATCCTCTATGCTGAGAAAATCCTAGCTCAGCTTCTACCTAGCCTATCCAAGACTTATCAATGAATTTACATAAAATTAATCAATGAAGACTCATAAGCTCATCATGCTGTTGCCCAACTTTAAAGTCAGTGACTGTAGTATATCAGGTTTACTACTGTTATATTTTAATTTAAAATATTTGAGAATTTCTTATGAGCATACTGTATTCACGTGCTAGGCATCCCTCATTTTCCTACTTCCAACTCCTCCTATGACCCACACTACCTTTAAATGTGTGATGTCTTCTTCTGTAAATATTATTATTTCCTCTATAATTATTTTTATATAATTATATATATATATACATAAATGATATATACATACTTATGTGTATATATGCATGTGTATGTACACGTATATTTGTATATGTCATATATTTATCCTGTTGAGTCCATTTAGTGTTGCTTGTAGGAATGATTTTAGGGCTAGCCAATTGGGCACTTGGGGTTGGATAACCTATCCAGGGCCCGTGTCTGGAGAAGACTGACTCTTTCTCCCTCCCTCCTTCTCTCTCTCTGTCTGTCTCTCTGTCTGTCTCTGTCTCTCTGTCTCTCTCTCTGTCTCCCTCTCTGTCTCTCTCTCTGTCTCTCTGTCTCTGTCTCTGTCTCTCTGTCTCTCTCTGTCTCTCTCTCTGTCTCTCTCCCTCTTTCTATCTCTCTCTCTCTCTCTCTCTCTCTCTCTCTCTCTCTCAGCAGTCATTAATTCCTGCAGCTATTCAACTAAGTGTGGAGCTTTGTGAGATTTCCTCCATCTGTATTTGAATGTCAACTTGTATTCTCATTGTCCAGGTCTTGTTTAGGCAACCATATTGTGAAGTCCAGCTTCCCTGTCTTAGAGAAGGCACTGTCTTGAAGCAGATGGCATGGTTGTCTAGTTCTCACAATATTTCTTCCCCTTCTTCCACTGTATTCCCTGACCTTTCTATCAAGGAATTATGTTGTATCCACTGGGATTGTTTACCTTATTGTCCACTGTTGGCTTCATTTTGGCACATATATGCACACTTTTCTGCAAACTTGGTTTGATATTTGTAATTTGAATAATTCTCATAACATGAGCATTCTACCAAACTATATTAATTTCTACTTTTCTGTCAGAGAATCATGTGGATAAATTTAATGTTAAATAAAATATACTCTTGAAATTTGTGCATAATTAGAGTATGTTAAGAAATGATCTATTTTTAGTAAAGGGAGAAGGTGGTCTTCAATTGGAAACTTCAATTATTTAATAACAGTAACAATTTTCCATATGTAATAGATTTGAAAATTTCTTATCTATAGATGTTCAGTGTTCAATTTAATCGAGCCTGCTGTTAACAGCTTTTTTTCTCAATAGAATTTATGCACTGTCAAACTGAATATCCTTTGATTTCTTTAGAATTTTGCCATGATGTGTTATATATGAGGGTGTGTAATGAAGACAGAAGATTTTCTCACTACTACCTACACCTATCTGAATAGGGTAAAAGGATTAAAAGAATAAAATCTTCCTCTTCAATTATACTTCCATGGTTATTCCCAAGCTCATCATAGTCTACTAATTTTATGTATTTGTGTAATTAGAAAAATCAGATTGGTATTGCTCCAAGAGTATAAATAGTTTAGACTCTATCTGTAGAAAATAAAACTCAAGCCAAATTATGTGTTTCAAGAATAAAGAGGAAGATTTGGTAATTGGGAAATACTGTAAAATCTATTAATGTGTGTTCCGTTCAGTAATGTGTAAATCAGCTCCCTTTTTTATATCAAATTATAGACAAGCCCCTGAAAGAGATGAAGGCATTAACCCTATTCCCAGACCAGAACCTATTAGGATAATTGTGCAGAGCCACAGGGCTAAATTCTCTCTGTAATTTCATTTTCAAGACCAAAATCACACAGCCAAATCTGTGCCCTCTTCCCCAGTGTGCCATGGTTATACAAGTGTTCCATTCAGCAGCTGCTGTGTTCCACTCCATAAGTGGTTACATTCCCATTTTTCAGAAATAATTCATTTCTGTAGAAATAATACTCATTTATATTGAGTATTCCATCCATTTCATAATGTCAATGCTGTTTTCATTCAACCCGCATAAACAGCAGCAGTATGAGACTGTGGATAATTTCACAGATGATAAAACAGGCTCATAGAACACACAGAGGAAAGGCACATGGTGGACTGTTGTTCTGCTTCTTATGGAAATTACCCCAAACAGTTCCCTGGGATGTTTTCATTTGCCCCATATTTTTCTTTGTCATGAGCTCTATATAAATAATGGTAAGGGTTACCAGGTGACATGGTTATCACCAGACAGAGAGAATTAGGAAGATGAGATGCATGGGCCATTAGAATAAATGGGTGCAAGATAAATCCCTTATCTAGTCTTCTAACACATTTCTTGGTGTCCATGATTAATTTGATAATTCAGAAAGATGTAATGATATTAATTGTATTCCAACCTCCAATGAATGTAATATCTGTCTTAGCTAGATATTATTTCTATTGCTGCAGCAAAAAACCATGGACAAAAAGCAAGTTGAGGAGGAAAGGGTTTATTCATCTTACACTTCTACACTGCTGTTCATCACTGAGGGAAGTCAAAATAGGAATTCAAACAGAGGAGGATCCTGGAGGCATGAGCTAATGCAGAGGCCATGGAGGGGTGCTACTTACTGGCTTGCTCCTTTTGGATTGCTCAGCCTGATTTCTTACAGAACCCCAGATCACCAGCCCAAGGATGGCACCACCCACAATGGACTGGGCCCTCCCTCATCAATCACTAATTAAGATCTTATGGAGACATCTTCTCACTTGAGTTTCCTTCCTTTGAGATAGCTCTAGTTTGTGTGTCAAGTTGATATAAGACCAGCCAGCACACTAACCACGAAAGCCGTGTAATAATGTAAGGTAGACACAATGAAAAGGAGAGGACTTCTGCTGCCTTGAAGAGTGTTTTCCTAAATGTGTAGAACTCCTGTCCCAAACCCCAACATGCACATGTTAGGAAGACAAATGCCTACTCTGTAAAAGAGAAAAACATACAAAAAGCACAGGCCAGTTTTACCCCTTAAAATTAAAGCCACTTCCCCTCTTCCTTTTAAACTTGCATGTATTTACCAGGCTTACTTTCCCTAATCTTACATGCTAATACTTTCAAACACATGACAAATAGACGCAAGATGAAAATAAATGAACCCTTTGCAAATACCTAGTAACTGCAATAATGTAAGATGTAAGACTTTGGGGAGCTGATTTATACTTTATCATTTGAGAACATACCCATCTCTATATAGACTCCTAGTTATTAAATAATGTTATTTAAGAAATGGGTTTAGCTGGGCGGCAGCGGTGCATTCCTTTAATCCCAGCACTGGGGAGGCAGAGCCAGGCGGATCACTGTGAGTTCAAGGCCAGCCTGGTCTACAGAAGGAGATCCAGGACAGGAACCAAAACTACACTGAGAAGCCCTGTCTCAAAAAACAAAAAACAAACAAACAAAAAAAGAAAGAAATGGGTTTAAGATTTCATCAAAATATTTGCACTTTCTAGTAATTTGATCATATGATATTGTTCTTTTCCATTTTCATATGTGTATGGTGTGCATGTATGTGACCGAGCATGTGTGGGGATGCACATGCACTTCTGTTTGCATGAATATGGCCATGCATGTGAAGAGAAGTGCATTCTATTTGGTTTGCATGCATGAGAATGCATGTGTGGTGGTGCACGTGCTTTTCTTTTTGCATGTATATGGCCTTTCATGTGTGGGGGTACATATTCACTTGTGTTTGCAGCCATGTGGAAGCCCAAAACTGATGTTTCTCAGTCACTCTTCTCTTTTATTGAGGCATGTCTTCAATGAAACCCATACCTATTTGGTATGCTAGTCTTACTAGCCAGCTTGCTTGGAGGAATCCCCATTCTCTGCCTTCAGAGGCTATAATTACAGGCAGGCTACCATACCTACCTGGCTTTCAATGGAAGCTGGAGGTTTGAACTCTGATTTTCATGCTTGGACAGCAAGTGTTTCAACCACAGACTCATATCCCCAGCCCTGATTATATGATTTTTATTAGCCAAATTAACATATGATATTTACATGGATTTAATAATGGTGAACTACTTCAGCATTTCTTGAATAAACCCTGCATATCTGTAATAGATTTATATTTTACTACACTCTTGGATTCTTTATGCAAATAGTAATTCAGATATTTGCTTTGTTCTTAAGTAATGCTGCAAAACAGATTTGTGTTCTGTAGTCAACCTGCTTGAGCGTAGGCATCATGGTCATACCTAGCACAGAAAATTCCTGGTTGTTGTACCTGTAATTCATTCAAGTTGTTTGAATCACATGAAAAATAAAATCTTTAAGTGAATTTGGGAAACCTTGATCATTTTATGCACAAGTTCTTTTTGTTACATGTTTCAAGTTTTGAATTTTCTAGACTCTATTAAACTTGGCTCTGTTTCATTTACCTAGAAATCTTGAGTGTAGGATATATATACCTTCAAAGACATCCTCACCTATGTCCATCTCTTTTTGCTGTGCTTTTTATTTCTATGGTGGAATTTATGTTGATTTGGACCATTTTACTGGTTATGATCCAGTACTTGATTATTTGGTTTTTATTAGATTGTTTGTCTCATAAATTTCTAACTACTCTGAGTCTGTAAGCCACTGGGTTACTAGAATAGTGGGCAATCAAAGAGTTCTAGATATGAACCAGGAGCATAGAACAAAAACCACTATGGGCGTCAAAGGTGAGGGGATCAGACAGAAAAGGGCTATAAATAGTCAAGACCGAAGATGAGAAGAGATGGTAAAGAATCATGCCCAAAAAGGCACAACTCCAGAGAGCTGCCAGGGCTTAAGAGCAGAAGCATCAGTGGCCTGAAGCTTCAGGCTGTAACATTAGCTTCTACATTCCAGGCGAGCAACAGCAACAGTAACAGCAATAATCCTTGTATGTCAGCCCCTGTAATCATAAGTCTCTAGTTCTCAATGACTATAGCTATAGGGCTGTGGGTTTATTTCATTTTTATTTATTTCAATTAAATTTATTCATTTATTTTATATCCCTACCACAGTTTCACCTCCCTCCTCACCTCCCATTCCCTCTCCCCACCTCCCTTTTGCCTTCCCTCTGATCCACTCCTCCTCAGTTTCTGTTCGGAAAAGGGCAGGCTTCCCATGGATATCAACAAAACATGGCCTATCACATTGTGGTAAGACTAAGCTCCTCTCCTTGTGTTAAGGCTGGGCAGGGCAACCAGTATCAGGAATACGTTTCCAAAAGCCAGCCAAAGCATTAGGAACAGCCCCCGCTCCCACTGTTAGGTATCCAGCAAGAAGACCAAGCTACAAAACTGTCACATATTTGTAGAGGGCCTAGATCAGTCCCATGCAAGATCCTGGGTGGTCAGTTCAGACTCTGTGAGTTCCTGTGAGCCTAAGTTAGCTGATTCTGTGGATTTCCTTGTGATGTCCTTGACCCCTGTGGCTCCTACAATCCTTCTTCCTCCTTTTCTGTAGGATTCCCTGAGGCCCACCTAATGTTTGGCTGTGGGTCTCTGCATCTGTTTCCGGCAGTTTCTGAATGAAGCCTTTCTGATGACAATTGGTCTAGGCACCAATATGTGAGTGTAGCAGAGTATCATTAGGCATCATTACATTGACATTTTTTTCCCAAAGACGTTTGGTTCTATCTTAGGTCTCTGGGCCATCCAACCTCTGGGCCCTGGTACTCTAGGTAGTGTGAGGGGTGAGCTTACTCTTGTGGCATAGGTCTCAGGCTGGACCAGTCATTGGTTGGTGACTTCCACAATCTCTGAACCACTCTTAACCCAGCACGTGCCATAGGCAGGGCAGACTGTAGGGCCAAGGTAATGTCCTACTCCCTCCACTGGAAGTCTCCCCTGGTCACAGGAGATGACCAGTTCAACCTACATATCTGCTATTGCTAGGAGTCTTAGCTGGGGTTATCCTTGTTTGGTGATCTTCACCAACCCCACATCTGATAGAGGGCTGATTTTCAAAATATATAAAGAACTCAAGAAATTAGACATCAAACATCCAAATAATCTGATTTAAAAATGGGATACAGATCTAAACAGATAATTCTCAACAGAAGAATCTCAAATGACCAAGAAACACAAAGAAATGTTCTGTAGGACTCCAAATGGTGGGAATGAGAGGTGTCTCCGACTCTTTCGCCTACTCTTGGGACCTTTTTCATCCTATTGGTTTGCCTCATCCAACTTTGATATGCAGATTTATGCCCACTCTTATTACATCTTGCTATGTCATGTTCAGTTGATAACCCTGGGCTACCTGTTTTTCTTCAAAGGGAAGTGGAGGAGCAGTGGATCTGGGGGAGAAGAGAATTTGGGAGGGGGAGTAATTAAGAGTGGAGAGAGAGGAAATTGTGTTTGTGATACAATGTATGAGAGAAGAATAGATACTTTTTTTAAAAAGTTAAGAAATAAAGAAAGAAATATTCAATTTTCTTAGCCATCAGGAAAATGTAAATCAAAATAACTCTAAGTCCATCTTATATCTGTCAGAATGGTTAAGATAAAAAACACAAGTGACAGCTCATTCTGGTGAGGATGTGGAGCAAGGGAAACACTCCTCCATTGCTGTTAAGAGTGCAAACTTGTGCAACCACTTCGAAAATCAACATGGTGATTTTTCTGAAAATTGGGACTTGATCTACCTCAAGACCCAGCTATACAACACTTGCACATATACCCAAAAGATACTCAATCACACCACAAGAACACTTGCTCAACTATGTTCATAGCAGCACTATTTGTAATAACCAGAACCTGAAAACATGCTAGATGTCTCTCAATTAAAGAATAAAGAAAATGTGGTACATTACATAATGAAGGATTACTCATCTGTTAAAAACAATAAGATCATGAAATTTGAAAGCACATGGACAGAACTAGAAAAAAAAAATCATCCTGAGTGAGGTAACCTAGACTCAGAAAGACTAACATGCTATGTACTCACTTATAACTGGATATTAGCTCTAAAGTAAAGGTCAATCATGTTACAATCTACAGACCCCAAGAGACTAAGTAAGAAGGAGGGCTCAAGGCTGTGAGATTAAAGGCCTCGGGATTTCTGGGCAGCCAACACTACCAGAATTTCCCGATGTCTATTCACAACTTCTAACCTGAGTAAAAGCAATGAACACAGAATTTGTGACAACACAATGACAGGGTCATCCAATGACAGAGTTCTCAGAAGTGATGAGTGAGTATCACACTTTGGGGCTTTATATCATTTTTGTTGAAACTGTAATCTCCATACCATTTGTGTGCCTTTTATAATACATTCTCTGAAGCTCTATTTCAGATATGCACTTTTGTTTGGGTTTTTTTCTGCTATAAAAATTTGACTCTGTAGTGTTTTTCTCTTTACTTTTTTTTCATTTAGAAAAAAATCCATGCTTTTACCTCAAATTTACTTCAATAAATATTATAGCATCTTTATGTATGTGAACTGTACTCAAAATGAAATTATTGGAGTCAATACATACTAATTAACTTACATATTAATTTAATGAAATGAAGCAAATTATTTGATTTCCAAAAGTCTATTTCATAAATACAATAAAAGAAAAATCTATATTTTCCAGAACCAGTTCAGGGTAAGATAGCAGAGCTGAAGCTGCATACATGTAGGGAGATTGAAACAGCAGAGCAGGACACCAGAATCCAGAATTCACTCACAGCTAGTGCCAAGGAACTTTTTAACCACCGCAACTTGGTTTGCATGCTGGGAGTTATGGTAGAGCATTCCATTCCCATGGATCACCACCAGGGTTATCTGTCCTAGCTCTCTCCCAGAAATATCTTTGTCCTTTCCCCAACTCCTTTTCTGAAACTGCCTCATGAATTTTCTTTAGTTACACCATTCCTTAGTACAAGATTTGTAATTACTCTGCCTCTCTAACTGCCTCAAATTTAAATTCTTTGCCTACACCAAATGCAAGCCTCTTCTTTGCTTATGGATTTTGCCTTTGATATCTGTTTGAGACCTAGAAGATCCTGGAGAAAACTTCATCCTACTAAAATTTTGGTGTCTTAAATCCCAACTCTGTTCAGCCCCAAATACACTGGTTGTTTCTTAAGCAACTCATGACAATTTGTCTTAAGCGTGTACATCTATATGATCCTGGTAAAAAGATGTAAACTACTGAAAATTTGTAAGGCTTATACTACAGTTTTAAAAGTTGTTTTAAAAGTTGAAGTTCAAAATATGTTTTTATCTTAAAATTACATTTAACTTTATATTCCATAGTTGAAAATTCCAAATGTAAGGAATAACCTAAGCATTGTATATCCTATATACATAGTTACCTGCACTGTTTATAAGTTTATTTGTACATTTTACAAACAAATTTCATGATTTAAAAAAAGAAAGAACAGTCAATGTGTAAAGAATTTTGAGGAACAGGTATCAATGAATAATAGCATAGAATAGCAATAATTTCTGTGGAAATATATTAACAAAAAGCCAAGTATTTATGACTTATATAGTAAATTGACCTCCACATCTGATATCATATAAAGTTTATCTCCAGAAAAGGAAAAAAAAAAACTAAATGCCATGTGTCAAACTGGAAATATCTGCTGTGTTAGTTCTATCACTGTGGACAAAATACACGGCAGAAACCATTGAAAAGGGCAAAGTTTTATTTTGGCTCATCAGTCCACAGAGTTTGAAATCGCCATGGTGGGAAGATCTGATAGTTATGGCAACCAGAAAATGTGGTAGAAGATTTTCATGTTACTGTGGACCAGGAAACCATGACACAACCTTTGAAGGTAGCCCACTTGTGCTAGCTAAGTCCCACTTCCTGAAGATGGGACAGCCATCCAAGAAACACCATTTGGCATGGAGTGAGCTCAAAGCAAGAACATATTAGAACTTTCCAGATTCAAGTCATAACTGTCAACTCCCATGTTTTTTTGCATATGCACATTAAATGCTGTAGCTTTCTACACAAGTTTATAGAATATATTAAATAAATACTCATTTACTGTCTGTATGGTGACCACCTCAATCCTCTTAAGTACTTGAGGACAGGAAGGAGAGCCAAAGCTGCCCCTAAGCTTCATGAGTGTCTCTCTCTCTTAACCACTCTAGTTGCCCTGTCAGAGAAGCAGTCTGCATTAGCAGGCCTGAAATTCTGAGAAGTGAGCCATGAAAACGATAGATATTCATGGTACAAAGCACAAATAATAGGTTGTTTTTCTTTGCATTTTAATTAATGCTATTCAAAGCTCAGAAAGAGAAAACTGTCTCTTGGTTTAAACCC
>CABHPH010149940.1:0-26513 GCA_902168325.1 Peromyscus nudipes
CACCCTTAATCCCAATCACATGACAGGCAGATCTCTGTGTGTTCAAGGATACCACCAGCATGGAGACACATGCCTTTAATCTCAGTACCAACCATAGAAGACCTAGAGGTCTGTATAGATGGGCAGTGAAGAGGAGGTCATGTGGTTGGGTTTACAACCAATGAGAAGGCAGAATAGAAAGTCAATAAAAAGGACAAACACATAGGAAGCAGGTCTCTTGTTGAGGAGGACAGCAGCGGCAGTGAAGGGTAAGGTTTTTAGCTCTTAGCTATTGCTCTGACCTCTTGGGCTTTCATCTCTGAATTGGCTCTTTCTTATTTAACAAGATGGTTACATCTACTATCCTTTACTAGTACATACAAAAAAAAAAAAGGTTTCTGGGCTACATGCTGCTTTGATAGAAGTATAGACCCACTGCCTCCCAGATTCAGTGGACAGCATGGCTCTCAGAGCAGAAGGTGAATTATCTCCACCACGTTGAAAAGCTGAGATGGGCAGAGTCAGCAGCCAAGACTGCTGCTTCAGTACTAACCACTGCAGCTTAAAGCAATAGATTTACAATAAGGCAGATTCAGATAAAATAAGATTTTAAATGGTTTACAGTGTGTGCAAAAATGTATGTAGGCTTGGAAGAGACAAGAAAATGAATATAGACAGTTATATAAAGAAATAGTTTTAAAAAATAGAGTGTTTAAAGAGACAATAAGGGTAATATAAAAAATAAGCCACATAAAGATGGATATTACACAGAGAATCTGGATTGTGTTATTTTGGGTATTTTTAACTGCAGAAAGATGTTTGCTTGTAAAAGCCGCTGAATTAAGCATATATATATTATATTAAATATATATATATATATATTTAAAGGTATCTGAACTTCAAAGGTTGTGTCTAAGATATGTTCCTTTAGAAAAGAGCTTCTGCTTTTGTTTCCACAGAAGATGAGAACCTGTGGACTGCTTCCAGACTAATATGGTTTGACCAGCCAAGACCCCCTGAAAGGTCTCCCATGACAACATGGCCCAGATGACCCAACATCTAGAACAGTTTCAAGGCAACTGGCTTAGACAATGCAGCTTCACAGACTATTCCAGTCAGGACTTGACCATAATTCTTAATTTTCTCAGGATCCCCATAAGAATACAGCACCCTTTATCAACAGGAAGTAGCCTATAAAACTACCCCCACATTCCCCAAAAAATGGATTATGTTTGTCTTTGCTTAGGTTATTGGTTACAAATTGTTATTGGTCATAGTCAACATATTTCTAAAAGAAGAAAGGGGTATATGATATGGAAATATAGAATATAGATATGATAGGATAAAAAAGATACATTGTTGAACCTACTTTTAAAGAGCAACTTGTTTAAAAATGTTTTACATTGCTATGGATTTTAGTTTATTGATATAAAGTTAAAGTTAATTTTGTTATACTATATGTATATATCTACTCTTTTTAAGGTATTATGTTTGTGCAGCTCAATTGAAATTGTAATGTATAATTGAGAAATATAGATTAATAATTAGTCATCCATGATAATCAAACTTATAGTCATGTTAGTTAAGTTTTCTAGATATACATAGATATATTTCAATTAAGTAGGTAAACTTCAAACACTTCAAAGACTTACAGACTATGGCATTTAAAATGTTTGAAAAACTTAGACTTTCTGGACAGTGAAACATGTCTGCTCCTGGCAGCACTGATTTACTTCAAAAAGGAAGATGGGCATTGAAGACACTTCATACAAGGTTTATCTTCTTGACAAAAAAAAGACATTTGGGCAAGAAACTGCCCTTGCCTGGACTGCTGATAATAAGTTGTATAAATAAGCATACAAGACCCATAGGAAAATGACCACTGAATTTGCCAAAACTAGGCAAATTGGTTCTTCAGGTTCCTGCTTCACAGAGGAGACTGCCAGACATCCTACAGGACACGGAGAAAAGTAATTGAAAGACTCTAGGCCTGTAGGCTGAAAAATGGATGCCCCAATGTTGCACAAGAACTTTGGATGAGTGTCCAGGCAGCCAGCTATCTCTGTCATTCTAGATTTCCGGAAGTCACTTACAATGTTCTTCCTGTTTACTTAGGTAATATTATATCCTTCTGAGGTCTTTGATGTAGTCATAGACTAGATAGTTATAATTTTCCTTGGTTGTGATAAAAGAAAAAATAGATATGAAACTTTAGACTCACAAATATAGGATAGATAGAATACTTTCTTTAATTTTGCCAAATACAAATAGACTAGATGTTGTAACTGTAATTCTTGCTTGATAACTGTTCTATTATATGTAATTTTACTATGTTAAAGTTAAAACCTTCCTTCTTTATTAGACAGAAAAGGATAGGTGCTATGGGATATTCTGTATAATGTGAATGTGTGTTTCTCTGATTGGTTAATAAATAAAATGCTGATTGGCCAGTAGCCAGGCAGGAAGTATAGGCGGGATGAGCAGATGAGGAGAATTCTGGGAAGAGGAAGGATAGAGTGAGAAGTCACCAGCCAGACACAGAGGAAGCAAGATGACAAAGCAGAAGTGAGAAAAGGTACCAAGCCATGTGTCTAAATATAGATAAGAATTATGGGTTAATTTAAGTGTAAGAGTTAGTCAGTAATAAGTCTGTGCTAATATAATATGAAGCCTCTGTGTGATTATTTTATAAAAGGCTGTGGGACTGTGGGTGAGAGATTTGTCTTAACTGTGGGCCAGCTTGGAAATGGAAAACTTCCATCTACAGGAGAGATGACTGTAGCTAGAGTTTTCCTACCGGGCCCACAGTCAGGACAAATCTCTCTCACCCGCCAGTCCCACAGCCGCTCAGACCCAACCAAGTAAACACAGAGACTTATATTGTTTACAAACTGTATGGCCGTGGCAGGCTTCTTGCTAACTGTCCTTATATCTTAAATTAATCCATTTCTATAAATCTATACCTTGCCACATGGCTTGTGGCTTACCAGCATCTTCACATGCTGTTTGTCATGGTGGCGGCTGGCAGTGTCTCCTCAGCCTTCCACTTCCCAGAATTCTCTCCTCCTTGTCCCGCCTATATTTCTTCCTGCCTGACCACTGGCCAATCAGTGTTTTATTTATTGACCAATAAGCAACATGTTTGACATACTGACAATCCCACAGCAGATGACTGCATTTTTATCATCATCATCATCATCATTATTATTATTATTATTATTTCATGTGAATTTGATACAAGTTAGAGCCATTTGGAAAGAGGAACTTCAATTGAGAAAAATGCTTCCATCATCCTGGCCTGGAGGCAATTCTGGTGGATTTTCTTGATAGGTGATTGATGAAGAAGAGCACACCCCACTATGTGCTTTGCCACCCCTGGGCTGTTGGTCTGGATTGGTATAACAAAGCAACTCTGCAAATTATGGGAAAGAATCCAGTAAACAGCATCCCTCCAGGTTTCTGCTTCAATTCCTACCTCCAGGTTCCTTCCGTTACTCACTGTCTTGGGTCCCTTCATGGTGGATTACCACCTGCAAGACAAATAAACTCTCTTCTCCCCAAGTTGTTCACTGTGCTTGTCAAAGAAATATGAAGAAACAAAAAGCAACTGAGCAGTATATGGTGGTACAAGAGACCAGAATAATGTTCTTGGCAACCACTTTCAGCAGCTCGTCACTGCCTGTAATTCATTTAGAACATTTTTGATCCAGATTTAAGAACTTATTGCAAAGTTTATGTGACCCAGAAGCATCTTTTGTAAAGGACCTGGTTTAAATAAAATCATTTCAATAAATGGAAAAAATCTAGAAACATAGTAATACAGACAAAGTTATTTTTGTAGTATTAAGATTCTCTAATTATTCTTTATTATTGAAAATGGATTATTTTCTCATAAAATATATCTTAATTACAGTTTTCACTCCTTTTGTTCCTCCCAGTCCCTGCCCTCCTCACCTTCCCTCTGGACCCACTGCTTTTGTGTCTCTCCTTAGAAAAGGATGGGCTTCTGAGAGATAACAACTAAAAGTGACAAAATAAAATATAATAATATAAAATAAAAAAATCACATAGAGGCTTGTAGCTGGAAGTTTTCCTGTGTCCCACCCAGTCTTGCAGCTGCTCAGACCCAAATAAACAAAAAGATGCTTATATTATTTTCAAACTGTATGACCTAATGGCTCAGGCTTCTCACTGGCTAGCTCTTACATCTTAAATTAACCGATTTCTATAAATCTATATTTTGCCACATGGCTTTTGGCTTACCGGGAATTTACATCTTGCTTCTTCAGGCAATGTCTAGCACCATCCTCTCTCTCTTCTGCCTTTCTCCTTCCTCCTGTCTATTTAGAATATCTCTCCTAACCTTATAATGCCTCACCTTTGGCCAAACAGCTTTATTTATCAACCAATTAGAGCAACATATATTCACAGCACATAGAATGACATCCCCATCATTTCCCCTTTTCACACACAGGAAAAATGACTGAGAGACTAAGCCTATAGGCTGAAAAAGGATTCCCCAACATTGCATAAGAACTTTGGGTGACTGTTCAGACAGTCAGCTATTTCTGTCATTCTAGATTTTTGAAAGTTGCTTACAATGCTCTTCTTGTTTACTTAAGTAATATTATATCCTTCTGAGGTCTTTGATCTAGTTGAAGTCCAGGTAATTATAATTTTCCTTGGTTATGATAAAAGATAAATATGAAACTTTAGACTCACAAATATAGGATAGATAAAATATTTTCTTTTATTTTACAAAATACAAGTAGACTAGATATTGTAACTGCAATTCTTGCATGATAAGTGTTTTGTTGTATATAACTTTCTATGCTGTGTAATAATGCTTTTGTACATTGGTTTAATAAAATGCTGATTGGCCAGTAGCCAGGCAAGAAGTATAGGTGGGATAAGCAGACAAGGAGAATTCTGAGAAGAGGAAGACTAAGCTAAGGCAACACCAGCCCACTGTCCAGGGAGCAGAATGTAATGGCACAGAGATAAAGTCATAGAACACATGGTGATGTACAGATTAACAGAAATGGGCTGAGTTTAAGTGTAAGAGCTAGTCAGTAGTAAGCCTGAGCTAATGGCCAAGCAGTTTTAATTAATTTAAGCCTCTGTGTGTTTACATGGGTCTGAGAGGCTGTGGACAGGGTGGGACACAGGAAATCTTCCAGCTACAGAGACTGGATAAGGAACCCAACAAAAGGAGAAGAGCACCAAGAGCAGGCACATTAATCAGAAACTCATTAGTTCAGACATTCAGGAGTCCCATAGAAATACTAACCTGAAAGCTATATATTATATATGCACAGACGATCTGGTGCAGGTCTGTGTCAGCTCTCTTCTTGCTGCTACAGTCTGTGAGTATTTATGAGCTTTTCTCAATTGATTCAGGAGGAGGCCTTGTTCTCTAGATGCCCTCCAGTCCTTATGGCTCTTTTGTCTCCTCTTCCATGGGGTTTCCTGAGTTCTGAGATGAGGGATTTGATGGAAACACCCATTTAGAGCAGTGTGTTCCAAGGTCTTTCTCTTTACGTATTGTGTGGCCGTGGCTATGTTTGTTCCCATTTGCTGCAGGAGGAAGTCTTCTGATGATAGAATAAGGTGCCAATCTGAGTATAGGAACATATTATTAGGTGTCATATTCTTCTTAATTTAAAAAAAAACAGTATTGTTTGGTTTCCTAGTTAGAGTTTGTATTCCTATGACAAAACACCACGACCAAAAATCAAGTTGGATAGGAAAGGGTTTATTTGGCTTATACTTCCTTATCACTCTACCTAATTGAAACCAGGACAGGAAACCAAATAGGGCAGGAATCTGGTGACAGAAGCTGGTGGAAGTGTACTGTTTACTTTCTTGCTCTCCATTGCTTTCCTAGCCTATTTTCTTATTGAACCCAGGACCAGCATCTTAGGGATGGCACCATCCACAATGAATTGCCCCCTCATCAATCACTAATTAAGAAAATGCCTTACAGTCAAATATTATAGAGGTATTTTCTCAACAGAGATTCCTTCCTTTCAGAAAACTTTAGTTTGTGTGTGAAGTGGACATAAGACTAGTCTGCAAATTTGGTTTTATGCTAGGTCTCTAGGCAATCTAGTCTCTGATTCTTGGTCACTCAAAAAGTGATGAGTATGGGTTCTGTCTTGTGGAGTGGACCTTAACTCAAATCAGACATTGGTTGGCTATTCCCACAAGTTCTATACCACCATTGCCTTAGTATGTCTGGTGGGCTTGACATATTGTAGGTATAACATTTTTTACTCTGTTGGTGTGTATATATTTGGTTTAGTAGCCTGCAGAGCTCCTTCTCACACTAAAGACACTAGAATGTAGGGATTAAGGTTCCATAAAGTCTCAAGGCCAAATTCTCCATGTACAATGAGTTGTGTGGGTGTTGTCCTTTGTAATGGGGTGCTCCAGTCACTTTATGGAGAGTAACTGATTGCCTTGCCAACAACCAGGGTTGTTTGGGAATTTTTATGGGAACAATAAATTGAATATAACCCAGTCATGGCAGTAGAAATACTGGAAAAGTCATTTGGTGACAAGAGAGAGACAGTTGGACTTCATTGTCCCCATTATTAAAAAAACTCCATTAGTATTGCCTTCATATATTTTGGGAATTTTCCACATCATCAGGTTTCCATACTATCCCTCAAATGGCCCTCAATTCTTGCTCTCCTTTCCTGCATTCCCTGTCTCAATTCTGTCCCCTTCCTTCCTACTTGATAATCAAATTTGATCCCAATGTGCCCCTGATCTAATTATATAATTCATTCTATTTATCCTTACCAGAGAGATACCCTAGTCTCTTTTTTTTTTACCTAACCCTACTGGGCCTACAAATCTCAGGTTGATTAACATTTATTTAATAGCTAAAATGTACATATAAGTGAATACATACTATATTTATGTTTCTGGGTCTGGGTTACCTCACTCGGGATGATTTTTTTTATAGTTTCACTCATTTGATTGCAAATTTCATGATCTATTGTTTTTAATAGCTAAGTAATACTCCATTGTTTAAATATGCCACATTTAGTTTATTCATTATTCTGTTGAGGGACATCTACATTGTTTCCAGTTTCTGGCTATTATAACTGAAGTTACAATGAACATGGTTGAGTAACTGTCCTTTCCAGTACGATGGAGCAACCTTTGGGTATATACCCCAGAGCAATATTGCTGGATCTTGAGATAGATAGGATTTCCTACTTTCTGAGAAACTGCCATTTTGATTTCCATAGTGACTGTACAAGTTTGCACTCCCACCAGAAATGGAGTTTTCCCCTTGCTTCACATGCTTCACCAGCATAAGCTGTCACTTGTGTTATTGATCTTAGGCATTGGGATGGGTGTAAGATAGAATCTCAAAGTAGATTTGATTTGTATTTCCCTGATGGCCAAAAATGTTGAACATTTCTGTATGTGTTTCTCAGTCATTTGAATTTCATCTGTTGAGAATTCTCTTTTCAGATATGTAGCCCATTTAGTAATTTGATTATTATATTTATGATATCTAGGTTCTTGTGTACTTTATATTTTGGAAATTAGTCTACTATCAGTTGTGGAATTAGTAAAATTCTTTTCCCATTCTGTATGGTGCCACTTTGTCCAAATCACAGTGTGCTTTGCTTTATAGAAACTTCTTAGTTTCATGAGGTCCCATTTATTAATTGTTGATCTTGGTGCTTGTGTTATTGGTGTTTTGTGCAGAAAGTGTTCTAGGTTATCAGTGATTCCACAGCTATTCCTCACTTTCTCTTCTGTCATGTTCAGTGTATCTGGTTTTATGTTGAGGTCTGTGATCCATTTAGACCTGAGGTTTGTGTAGGATGATTAAGTATGGATCTGCTACTATTCTTCTACTAGCATATGCCCAATTGGCCAGCACCATTTGTTGAAGTTTCTGTCTTTTTTCTGGTGTATATTTCTGGCTCCTTTACAAAAATTAGGTATCCATAGGTGTGTGGATTTATGTCTCAGACTTCAAATTATTCCAGTGATCAACATATCTGTTTTTATGCCAATACAATGTAGTTTTTATTACTATATCTCTGTAGCACAGCTTGACATCAGGGATGCTGATATCTCCAGAAATTCTTTTATCATTCAGGATTGTTTCAGATATGCAGTTTTTTCCATTGTTAAGTATTGTCCTTTCTAGGTCTATAAAGAATTTTGTTAGAATTTTGATGATGATTGCATTGAATCTACATTTATTTTTGATAGAATGGCCATTTTTTACTAAGCTAAATGTGAAGATTCATGCGCATGGGAGATCTTTCCAACTTCTGATATCTTTCTCAATTTCTTTCTTCAAAGACTTGAAGTTTTTAATCATACAAGTATTTCACTTACTTTGGTAGAGTTACCCCAAGATATTTTATATTGCTTGAGGCTGGTGTGAAAGGTGTACTTTCCATGATTTCTTTCTCAGTCTGTTTGTGATTTGTATATAGGAAGGATATTGATCTTTTTAAGTTTATATTGTCTCAAGCCACTTTGCTGAAAGTGTTTTACAGCTATAGGAGTTTCCTGGTGGAATGTTTACAGCCAATTATGTATACTATCATATTATCTGCAAATACTAATAATTTGACTTCTTCCTTTTCAATTTGTATACACTTGACCTTCTTTACTTGTCTAATTGATCTGGCTTAGACTTCAAATATTATATTGAGTATGCATGGAGAGAGTGCACAACCTCATCTTCCTGATTTTAGTGGAAATATTTTCAGTTTCTCTCCATTTAATTTGATGTTGGCTATAGGTATGCTGTAAACTGATGTTATTATATGTAGGTATGTCTCTTGTATCCCTAATCTCTTCAATACTTTTATCATGAAGGAGTGCTATATTTTTCAAATTCCTCCTCTGTATCTAATAAGATGAGCATAGGGATTTTTCTTCAGTTTGTTTATATGGTGGATTAAATTTATTGATTTTCTTATATTGAGCCATCCCTCTATCTCTGCAATGAAGCCTACTTGATCATGGTAGATGATCTTTTTGATACGTTCTTGGAATTGATTTCCAAGTAGTTTACTGAGTATATTTGCATCTGTGTTCATAAGGGAAACTGGCCTGTAATTCTCTTTCTCTTTTGTGTCTTTATATGGTGTGTGTATCTGGGAAACTGTGGCCTTATAAAAATAATTGGATAATGTTTCCTCTGTTTCTATTCTGTAGAATAATTTAAAGAGTATTGGCATTAGCTCTTCTTTGAAATTCAGGTAGAATTCTGGGCTAAAATAAAATGGCCCTGCACTTTTTATTGGGGTGTGGAGAGTGACATTTTAATGACTGATTCTATTTTACTACGGGTTTTAAGTGTATAACTTATAAGTGATTTAACTTTGATAAGTGGTACCAACTGAGAAAGTTATCTATTTTTCCAATTTTTTGGAGTACAAATTTCTAAAGTATTCTAATGATTCTTTGGATTTCCTCATTGTTAGTTGTTATGTTCACCTTTTTTTCTGATTTTGTTAATTTGGATATTCTCTCTCTGACATTTAGTTAGGTTAGACAAGTGTTGTATATCTTGTTAATTTTCTCAAAGAACAAACTTTTTATTACATTGATTTTTGTATTGTCTCCAGTGTACTAATTTTCATTGAATTCTCAAAAGTGTTTAATTGCTATTTTTATTTGTCTTGACTCAATTTTCATTCAGTAGAGAGTTTTCCAGTTGCCATGAATTTGTATGATTTCTGTTGCTTCTGTTATTGTTTATATCCAGCTTTAATACATGATGGTCCACAGGGAGTTTAGTCAATTTTCTTGTGACTGTTGAGACTTACTTTGTGGCCAAGTACATTGTCAAATTTGGAGAAAGTACAATGAGGTGCAGAGAAGAATATGCATTCTTTTGTGTTTGATGAAGTGTTCTCTAAATGTTCATTAGGTCCATTGTTTCATATCATTTGTTAGGTCCAGCATTTCTCTGCTTTTTGTCTGGATCACCTGTCCGTTAATGAGAGTGAGTTATTCAAGTCTTCTACTACCAGTCTGTGAGGGTCAATATGTGATATAAGCTGTTTTAATAATTTTATAAAAACTACATGCCCTTGTGTTTAGGGAACAGATGTTAAATGCTGAAAAGAAAGTTAGACGTGGAGGCTTATGCCTTTAATCCTGGCACTCAGGAGGCAGAGGCAGGAGAATCTCTGTGAGTTTGAGAGCAACCTAGTCTACAAAGTAAACTCTAAGACAGCTAAAGCTGTTCTACAGAGAATTCCTGCCTAACAAACCAAAAACAAAAATTGAAATATAATCTTAGTTGATTTTTCCTCCTATCTCTTTTGCTAAATTTTGGTTTATCATATATTTTGTTAGACATTAAAATGGCTACAACAGCTTGCTTTTGAGGTCCATTTGTTTGAAATATTTTTGGAATCCTTTACACTGTGTCAATGTCTATCATTGGATTTTGTGGTGTGTTTCTTGGATGCAGCAGAAGAATGGATTCTTTTTTTGCATCCATTTTGTTAGTTTGTGTCTTTTTATTGGTGAATTAAGGTCATTGATATTTAGAGATTAATGAGCAATGACTTTTGATTCTTGTTATTTTGTTGTTGGTGTTGGTGATAGCAGCATGTGTTTGTACGTGTGTGTGTGTGTGTGTGTGTGTGTGTGTGTGTGTGTATGTGTGTGCTTTCCTTCTTTCTTTGTGTGAGATAATTTGTTCCCTGTGTTTTCATGACTCTACTTAAGCTGCTTAGGTTGGAATTCACTTGCTATCATCTTTTGTGAGGCTGGATTTCTAGATAGACATTGTTTAAACTTCATTTTATCATGAAATATCTTATTTTCTCCATCTATAATGTATGATGATTGAAAGTTTTGCTGGGTATGCTAGTCTGGGTTTGCATCTGTGGTCTCTTAGAATCTTCCATACATCTGCCTAGGTCCTTCTGGCTTTTATAGTCTTCATTGAGAAATCAAGTGTAATTCTCATAGGTATGTCTTTATATGCTATTTGTTATTTTTCCTTTGCAGCTTTTAATATTTTTTCTTTGTTTCTTATTGTTTTTCTCATTCTTTTATATTAACAAGTTTAATGAACTATTAACTATATCATTTTCATTATTTTTCAGTGTTTGCAAATACAATCTGTTTTACTGATTTTGCTAATCTGTATAAAAACAAAAACTAAACTAAGTTAAATAAAAAAGAAATTAAGGAAATATAAGCTATTGTTATTTTAGAATTTTCATTAATTTGATAAAGATTAAAAGTAATGCATCTGATTACTGGGGCAAGTAAAATATTCTGAATGAGAATGTGAATCTGTCCTTTCATTCAAGAGGCTGGTAACCTATGTGCTAGTTAAAGATATTAGGTAATGCAGCATAGTGGAAGGGTTGCAAATGTTTGTAAGACTGATTTTGCATTAGAGTAGAGGTAAATAGTTCTACTGTATCACAGTATTGCTCTTGAGACTGCTCTCCATCATATCACAGTATGCAATTAATGAACCGCAATTAAACATCTGCAAGGAAAAATTTTTTCTTTGTTTTATACATTTAATGTTTTGATTATTATGTGCTAAGACCACTTTCTTTTCAGGTTCAATTTATTTGGTGTTCTGTGTGCTTCTTATGCCTTTATAGGCATCTCCTTCTAAAGGTTAGGAAATTTTTCTTCTATGATATTGGTGAAAACATTTTCTGGCCTTTAAGTTGTATTTCTTCTCCTTCTTCAATGCATAATATTCTTAGGTTTGGTCTTTTCATCATGTCCTATATTTTCTGGTTGCTTCATGTCAGAATTTTTTTTTGATTTAACATTCTTTCTGCTATAGAGCTGCAGATGAGACTGGGGGATTAGATCTTGGGTGAAGAAGAATGGTTTGTCTGCTGTCAGCCTACTGTTGCCCTTACTGAGCAACCCTTGGGTTAGCAGGAGGTGTCTACTGGGGTTGGGATCTGGGAAAAGCAACTAGTAAGGTGAGGGAGGTTAGATGCGAAAGGTCGATGAGATACACAGGAGATGAGAATAGGAGGGCAGATAAAAACGCCACAGGAGTTCTGCTACAGAGCTGGGGATGAGACTAGGGTATTGAATCCAGGGAACAAAGAGGAAAGCGAGAATATGCAGGCAGTCTACCTGGATTTCTTGACTAAAATTAATTTTTAATCAAAGTATCCATTACTTTTATCATGGGAGAATGATGAATTTGTAAAGGAATGTTTTTTGCACTACCATCATGGGATTTTTGTCTTTCATTAACTTAAGTGTTGTGTTAAATCTCTTGATTTGTGCATGTAAAGCTGCCATTGCAACTCTATCTTGATACATGCCATTCCATTTGGTTTTGAACTCAATGTGCAAGAATTTCACTAAAGATTATTGAATTCATCATCATCAAGGATACTGATATATTTGTATTTATTTGTTTTGAAGTGTATCATCAGAGCCTAATAGCATGAAAGAGTTCTTCCTCTTTCTTACTATTTTATGAAATATTTTGAAAAGCATTGGCAGTAGCTCTTTAGAAGTACAATAAAATTCAAGATATAGAAAAGACTCATAACCTACAGCTCTTGCTGCTTTATTCCCACACATAGGGATCCTATTTCAGATCACCAAAACACTCAAACAAGTCTGATGCTGTCAGCAGTGTACATTGGCAATCTAAGCTCTGTGATGGCAACATGAGGGGCAAAGACAAGAGTCTCTGGTGCTTTTAGCCAAATAAATTGGTGTATGTGGCAGTCAGGACTAAGAACAAAGTTTGTCTCTTCATGTCCACCTATATGCTATGACAGACTTCTGAGTACACTTACAGACATAGCCACACACATACATCACACCACATATCCACACACAAAGATAAAAATCAAAATTTCATAAAGTTTAATAATAAGTACATCTGTTCACCAGCTTTGCTTGATTGTAGGACATTTGCCTCTTTGATCTCATTTGTTATGTATATATATTTGAATTTTCCCATCCTCTTGATTAAATTTTGGTATGTCTTATGTCCACAGGGGAGAGGACCAAAAGAAAAAAATCAATTTTCCTTGCTTTCCAATTTATTGAGACATAGTTTTTGAAAACATGTTGTAAAAATACTATGAATTCCAGTGATGTTGATGTAATATTCTCCTTCTAGCATAACCCTCTGACTTAAAAGCTGAAATGGATCTATACAGAAGGCAGTGGGCTTTGCATGCACCTGAGTGTGAGTTGCAACACTGTGGCTCAGAACCTTTCCTGGTTTTAAAATTTGCTTCCTTACTTTATTAGAAACTTAAAGTGAAATCAAATGTGACCTCAATAATTGTAGGGATTTATAAAATTTTAACAATATAATGGAGAATAAGTGGTGAAATTATGCATTTGGGGTTATGTGTTAGCACAAATAGCTCTTTGGATTTCACTAAGTCTCTCCAAAGGAGAGCAACAACCTGTGTGCTCATAGATCCTCTCTTTCTTTTCTTTTGCTCTTTATAGTGAATGATACCATTAGTTCCTCCATTTAGAGAAAATTTAGTTTTGTGGTAAGTTTGGTGGCATAATAGAGTTGATGATATATCTCATGAAAAAGATTTTTACCACAAAACCACGTTGATGAACTCCTTATATTTTCATTGTCAATTTACAAATAATCATGTTTTCATTTTATTTTATTGTACGTATGTATGGTCATGTATGTGGAGGTGACAGGTGAGCTTTGAGGGATGAGTGACATTCCTCAGGACATCATCCATTTACTTTGATTATATAAAACAGGGTCTCTAGTGGCCCTGGAACTCAACGAATTTCATTGTGTTGCCTAACCATTGATCACCAGTGACCTAACTGCCCTCATCTTTCCTGCTAGGATTACCATTATAGGCTACCACACCAGACGTTTTCATGTGAATTCTGAGGAGTGAACTCGGGGTTCATGCTCGCATGGTATGTACTTTACTGACTGAGCTATTGCAACCAGCCCCCAATATTTCCATTTCACTTCTCAAAATATAAGATCTGATGTCACTGGGACCACTTTATGCCCAAACACTAAAGTAGAAAGGAAAGGTGACTTCTGTCTAGGTTGATTCTTTCCAGTTCTCAATAATGTCTTCCACTCAGTTAATCTCTCTGACTTAATCATGGAAGCATATTGATCTGGGATATCAGGCTCATTTCCTCCAATCTGATTCATCTTTTCTCACTAAAAAGGGGATAACCATGTATGAATATTTGCTACTGAGGAGACAGAATGGGAACTAATCCCTTATCTCTGGAGTCAGACTTCATCTGATGAAGTCCAGACTTTACTTCTTACAGCTGTGTTGCCTATAATTGATTCTCTGTGTCTTTATTCCTCTATTTATGAAAAGGAAAGACAATAGAGCCTACTTTATACAATTATTTGAAGAGTTAAAGAATATAGGAATGGCAATGAGAAATATATCTGGCATAGGGTATATGTTGATAGTCATTTTTTTGTCACAAAAATTCATACTTTAATTTGCCTAATGTAATGTTTAAAAATTGTTGCCTTTAGATTGTTCTATAGTGTGGGAGCCCACAGAGGCTTCCTACTGAGACAAATTACTCAGGTCAGAGAATTTGAAAATGTTTTACCCAGTAGTGCTGCATAAGATGATTTGGCCACAGTCATGTTTACCACATTTTAGGGAGGGTCTACACTTGGCTATATGGTGTGCTTTGTTCTTGCAAGGGGGAGGTCTCTTGCCTCTCCCCTTGGAGTATTATAAAAGCCCTTTTAAATAAAATTTGGGGCTGTTGGGTATTGACTCAGGCCCTCCTGAAGCCATCCAATATCCCTCATCTGCATCTATCTTTCCATCTGACAGTTTCTCATTCCTCTCTCCTCCATCTAAGAACCTTTTGAAAAGTATGAGCAGGTGAAAACTGGACTCCTCATAGTCCCCCACACTATAATTAATCATCACTGCAACCCTTGAAACAACTACATCACTCTCTAAGTGGCTTTTTTTGTTGTTGTTTGTTAGTTTGTTTGTTTTTTGAGACAAGGTTACTCTATGTAGCTTTGGTGCCTGTCCTGGATCTCACTTTGTAGACCAGGCTGGCCTCAAATTCATAGAGATCCACCTGGCTCTGCCTCCCGAGTGGTGGGATTAAAGGCGTGCGCCTCCACCCCCTAAGTGTTCTTATAAGTTTTAGTATTCATTTAGTCTTTATCACATAATTCAGAGAACCTAAAACATAAAAATTCTTTTCTGTGCCTCTAGGATCTACAAAAATGATCAAAATACTGACTCTGCTAATATAAGGAGGGGAGTTGGGCAATGAGATCAAGAAACTCAGAACACTATAGAGATGGGCAACACTCTAGATTAGTGTTGTGAAAAATCAACACTATCTCTGAACATTTCAAAACATACTCTTAGTGAGATCATAAATGTCTCAAAATGAGAAACTGTTTCCTTGGGCCATTTTCAAATCTCCCAGTCACCTAACTCATCATTATTATAGATTTGCCTGTGTGTTTGTATGTGAGTATGCACATGTGTATATATGCATATGTGTGATTGTGCATGTGAAGGCCACAGAACAACTTCAGGTATCGTTCCTGAGAAATAGTTCAAATTTCTCTCTCTCTCTCTTTCTCTCCATATATGTATTCTGTCTCTCTATCAATTATCTATTTATTTGAGGGCAAGGCACCTCTTATTGGTTGCAGCTTACTGACATGGCTATACTGTGCAACAACTCCTAACATTCTGCCTACCTTCACCTTCCTAGAAATGAAATTACATGTGTGAGATACCACACCAGCTTTCCTCGATATTCAACTCATGTTTCTATGCTTACAGGCAAGCATGTTCCTCACTGAGTCATGATCTAAGGCTCTCTTTACTAGTTTTAAATCCATCACTAAATAATTGTGAGTTAAATTTAAATGATTTCTATTTTGTCATTATTGACAACATGATCTTCTTTTCCTGTTTCTGGACACTGGTGTCTAAGAGGTGATTGTTGTTATTATCATGGTTAAATGTTCTGATCCATCATGGTCCAAGATTTCCTGGCAAGTTTTTAGTAGTCATTTTCTTGAAATGAAATACTTATGATGGAAGAAATGAGATCTTGCTCTTAATGTTGAAGCCACTTTTAATAAGAGCGTAATTGTTCAGGGATTAAGTGCAGAGTAGAGAAGAGAACAATGTTCTGCTCTCAGCTGTTATGATGGGGAAGCCAGCAGGCACTCATACAGGCCTTCCAAATTGAGTGTTTGTTTAACAGAAGTGCTGAAAACGTGTTCCATAGTGAAAAGATGAGAATCAGACATTAGCAAACCGTATCTGATGGCTTGCCTGTGGAGTTCCAGCACTGAGGAGGCTGAAGAAGTTCAGGGACTGCCTGTGCTCTAGAATGAGGCAGCTAAGACAGCTCAGTATCTAAAAAGCATGCCACCAAAACTTACAAGCCAATATGGACTCAAAAAGTTGTCCTCTGACCTACACACATATGTACTGTCATGGGCACCACCATGAAAAATAATAATGAATATAATAGAAAACACTTTATAAATCTGTAAAATATAGCACATTGAGGGTTATCTATAAACAAACTGGTAACAATATTCAACTTGTTTCAAATGTCTTTATCAAAATACTAAAAATTCATAATAAAATTTTAATGTGTTTATGAGTTATAAACAAATAACCTTGAGTTAGAAGATATAGTACAAAATGACATAGGGAGGCAGATACTCAGCAGTGAGAATCGTGGCTGCTGTACCAGGGTACTGGACTTCTGTTCCCAGCTCTCACTTCAGGAAGTTCACAATCACATCTTACTATGCTTCATAAGATACAACATCATTTTCTAGACAAGCATTCGTATGCACATGTCTCCACACAGACACAAATGCATTCTTGTAGTTCTAAAAACAGCAAAATAAACTTTTATCTAACATGGCACAGGGGTGAAGAGATAGATCAGTGGTTAGGAGCACTTGCAGAGAAACCAAATTTGGTTTCAAATATCCAGTTCAGGTGGCACAACCACTTGCAACTCCAGTCCCAAGCTCTTTTATGCCCTCTAGACACATGGCTGCCTTCATACATGTAGTACACAGAAAAACTCATCCAAGCACACATGAACTCATATACCTAAATGAAAGTGCATGACAGATAAAAAGATTAAAGATGAATGAATGAAGCACTATGGATGAGGAAATTTCAATTGTAGCAGATCATTATTCAGTATTTTATTTGATTCATGATAGTCATTATGTGGGCTCTCATTTGCTAACATGATAGACAACAACAACGTATTAAGTGAGATTCCAGAATCTTTAACTCTGACTTCAGGTCTGCAGGGGTCATGAAACTGAGTGTGAGGGTCAATAAAAAAAGGAATAAATGGTTTCTGAATGAGCAATGACCAAAAATTAATTCAAAATAGCATTCATAATGAACCCAAGGAGTACCTGTCAGTGCTCTCCCCAGCCATATCACAGACTTCACTGCAGACTTTGTTCTGAGTAACATGTGCACTTTGCACTGTGCATTCCATCTTGATACACCTAATGCTGCCTGAAATAATTTGATTCAGAATCAAGACTATTGTATATCATCAACTGAAGTGTTTTCACCAACATGCAAATTTTCTTTCTTCTCTCATAGGAAGATAGAAGCTTATAAAGAACATGTTTTTAAGATATCCTATTGCTATTCTTTTTCAGATATGTATTGGATTAGTACATCTTTGGATTATATCATGTTCAACTGTTTGAATTGTTGATATCAGTTTCTTGAAAAATACTGAATGTGTTTTGGCCTAGGATTAGTGCTGAGTTTCCAGTAACGTCGAAAATTGCCATTTTTTTTTTTACAAAGTTTGTTTCTGAGACAGTGTTCCAGCATTGATTATAATAAAGTTAAACTGTCTTTCATCTCTGAGACATATTGAAGACATTCTTGGTTCTGTAGCATCAGACATTCAACCGAGAATTCTCTATGTAAAAATAAACAAGGAAATCTATCTCATTAGTATATAAACTTGTTTTTATCTTTAATAAATCCTCAAATTATATTTATCCCACAGATGTATTTTAAGGCATTTTTATGATGTCTTATCAGTAAATGTCAGATTTGTGTACCTATTATATTTAACTATATATCTTTGTGGTTATTAACGTCGATTGCTAACTTGACAGGATCTAGATCACCAAGTTATATCTTTGGGATGGAATGAAGTCACATTAACATACAGAGACTTGGAAAAAATATTCATTTTATACCTTTCTTCTTGGGAATATATGATTTTATGGAGTTTGAAATTATTACAAAAATATGTCAACACAATATTTTAAAATATTACAATTGTGTTTTGTTATTACTTTATTTTTAACACTATATTTGTCCCTTATAATGCATTCTATATGAAACTCATTCCTTTGTTGATTTACTCTAGATGCTTTCTTCTGTTTAATTATAGATTATCAATATCAGGAATTAAAACTATGTTGTTAACAAATTGTTCTCAGAGTTTTTATTTTGCTTATTTTATTCTTTAATTCTATAGTCTTGACTTTTAATTTCAATTTATATTACTGATTCTAGACTATTAATTCTATTATTACAGTTGTTGAATTTCTATTTTGGAAAATGCGCCAATACCATAACCCTCCCATTTATGTGCATTAACTACATCACTCTTGGAATAAGAATTTGCAGTGTTCTGCTTTCACAATAAAGTCATATTGTAGGGAACTACTGACTTTAAGAATGAGGCTTTACAGGCAAAATTGTGGGAGAGGTGGTAGAAAGGGTGTATGAGTTAGAGTAAGGTGTGGACTGCAGCGCAGCTGCCACAGCAGCCGCAGAGTAGACACATCCATTTATGAGAAATGAAGGCAGGCACACAGTACTGCTTTATCATTAAACATGTTTATGGTGACTGTCACTCTGAGGGTGAATGATCTCTCAGTTAACCCTGGAAAGACCAACCAGTGTGTGTGTGTATTATTTCACTCCAGGTCCAGTCCAGCTGCCAATCAAAATTAACCACCACATCATATCAAAAATATACATGAAATTCAAAAAGAATATACAAGGAACTCATGAGTACAAAAATAAAATAACACAACCAACTTCAAAAGAGACAAAGGTATCAGTGAAGACTTCCCAAAGCTGACAGAGACCAAGGCAGAGGACAGGTGCTTACCATTACCAAACTTCAGACAAGACCATTTCAAAGAACTTTCAAATACCCCCTCATATTTGTCAGGAAGGAGATAAGGATTGCTTCCCAAGAAAGAAGAAAAGAAAATCATTCACATAGTTTGGGAGAGCATAAAAGCACTGTAGATGCACTTATTAAAATAGATGCATACATATCATCTGACTTAGCAACTTTACTTGTGACAGTTAACTCGAAGGATATGGAATTGAAGGCAAGGGATTGAGATACTTTACATGAGTGCTCCTAGTAGCAGTTTCTCTAATAGTCAATGATAGGGTCACCTTAGATGCTGTACATTAATAAATGAATAGGCAAAACCTTAGCATCTTTAAAGTGAGTGCATCATATTCAGGTCAAAAGAAGCCAGTGTAATTTTGATATGCAGTGCAATATAGGGAAACCTAGAAGCTATCATGCAGATTCCATTTACAGACAGGGCAGTGCCTATCACAGACAAACTCACAAAGACAGATAGTAAATAGGGCTTGGGCCAGTCTGGATGAAATGGAAAATAGTCATTTTTTACTAGAATGTTTTTTGCTGGGACAATGATAATACCTTGAGCCCAATTGTGAAGGCTTCATAAAATGACACAAGGATCTACAACTACAGTTAGTTAAAAGTATGAATGTCAGTGCTCTTAACCTCTGAGCCATTAGATGCAAGAATGTAGAACATTTGGTAGCGAACTTCTACCCTCTGGGGATCCTCCATTGTCCTGTAAGCCTGTACTTAAGGTTCCTTCCCTCTTTCAATAAACAGCATTCGGCATTTTGCCTTGACGGAAAAAAAAAAGGTATGAATGTCGTGCTAAATATACAGGATACCTTAATAAAAGAAACTGTATCTTATTGGCTTTTTATGAAGACACATCTTATATGAAGGTAGCAAGTACTATAAAGCACATAAGGATTTCCTTTATTTTTTCAGAAATAAATAAATAGCTCAAGATAAAATGTGGACCAACTACAAAGATCATGAGGAAAAGGTATTTGCAGCCAATTCTGACGACCTCAATTAAATTTCAGCCACCCATATTATAAAGAAGAGAACTGATTCTCACAAATTGTAGATCTCCGTAAGAGGATTGGGAATATGTTTGCCCATGTACACACACACACACACACACACACACACACAAAGCAAATAAATGTTTAGAAAATCTAAACATGTAGTAGATACAAGTAGTTAATTTAAAGAAGATATATCAATAGCCAACAGGTATATGAGTGTTTACCCAATAACATTAGTAATTGAGTTAATGAAGAAAATAATATCATATCAAAGAAGAAATTGAAGGACAACATCCTCTTTGCATGGAGAAGAAGCAATATATTTATGAAGGGTCCACAAAAGTACACTTTGAACTAATACTCATGAAAGTAGGCAAGTGTGTTCCAAAAAATAAGCAGAAAAATATACATAGAAACAATCAGATGATTGGAGCCAACACCAGTTATCTAATTTACAAAAATGTGTTCTTTGAAGAAAACTTAATATAATGAAAATAAATAAATCCATTACAGCATTTGCAACAAAAGAAAAAAAACTGACTAAGACCCAAAATTACATTGGAACAAAAATTGAAATACATTGATATTTTCTTTTTTTTTCCCCCTGAGAGTTGAATATTGAAGCCAGGACCTCATGCTTGTTCAACATTTTCACTAATACTGAGCTATATCCCCAACCCCAAAGTCTTTATATTTTCATTAAAATATCTTGGTGCTTGTTTGTATACCACCCTGAAAATATCTGCTAGCATTGAATTTAAATCTCTAAATAAATTTTGAGGAGTGGAAGTAAGAATAAAGACCATCTTTTTATGTATCTATAAATTTACCTTGATATATTTCTGATATACAACCATTTTTGTACAAGTGATGAATGTGCATTTCAAATCATCTGAATCAGTTATAATTTTTTAGGCTCATTAATTTATAAACTAAATAATGTTCCAAGCATTTTTTAAATTTTTTTGATATGAATCTATTACCTTTAAAATGCTTTCCTTCAACAATGAGATAATGGGAATATTAAGGATTTTCTGTTGTTGTTTCTGTAGACAAGGTTTCTCTATGCAGTCCTAGCTATCTTGAAGCTCACTATGTAGATGAGGCTGGCATCAAACTGACAGAAATCCTCCTGCCTCTGCCTCCCAAGTGCTGAGGTTAAGGGTATGTGCCACCACACCTGGAGGAAATATTAAAATTAATTATTAACACATACTGATGAATATTTTAGGAGGTAATTGAAATTTTTAATCCCAAAACTACAAGTAGAAAGACCACCAACCCAAATCATCATCTCCAAATTAATTAAAAGAAGTAATTAATAAAAGCAAGTTTTTTATTAGTGTACACAGGCTGCATGCCCTAACAGTGATGTTTAAGAGATCAGCAAGGGCCGGGTGGTGGTGGCGCACGCCTTTAATCCCAGCACTCGGGAGGCAGAGGCAGGAGGATCTCTGTGAGTTCGAGGCCAGCCTGGGCTAACAAGTGAGTTCCAGGAAAGGCGCAAAGCTACACAGAGAAACCCTGTCTCGAAAAAAACAAAAAAAAATAAATAAATAAAATAAAGAGGTCAGCAAGGGACATAGGGAAAATAAGGGCATTTATAGCTCAAGGGGAGGTGATTTCCAAATTGGGGGTTGGCAGAATATGGCAGGGTCCTGTGCTGTTGTTCCCTATGGGGGAGGCGGCCAAATAGGTGCAGAGTCAAACCACACAGACTCTGGGAGAATGTCAAACAAGCAGCTCAGTTTATTCCAGAAGAGGCAAGCCTTATACACCCTCCACCCCACCCTGGGCAAAGGTCTGATGAATATGCATCTGCTGATGTGACATGACTGTCTCTTATTGATCCAAGTCATCTCCAGATCATGTCTCAGCTGCATGTCTCTTAGGCAGACGCAGGTTGACTTTCAGAAAGTATCTTTTTACTGATTTGGGCCAGCTGGCCCGCAAGCCTATTAGGGATGAGTCATCCCACAACAGAAAAAGAGTCAGGGTTATAGATTCAGAACATCACAAAACAGTGATTATAACAAGGTAGTCATAACATAGGATGCTTATATTAACCTTATGAAGCAAAGATAGGTTTCCAAGGTGGTCATAATACATTTTTGAGAGAAAAACATGGGTGTCATTTCCTGGATAGGTAGTACAAAACCATATGCAGTTGAGGTTATAGGTGGGGCAGAGCCCAAAACTTGAGGAAGAGAAGTATAATCATAAACAAGAATGAACCTAGTTTGTCTTTACTATAAGATCGCTTTCAAGCCTAAGATGGAGGCTGGCAGTTTCATCAAAATGCATGAATATTGTCTTATGGATGTGACGCATGTCTTAGAAACCTTTATAGGTAGAAATATACAAATACAAATGTGTTAGAAGAAAACACATTTATTTTGAAAACTCCTAACCAAAGTTTTATAATTTCTCATCCAAACTGTTGAACTTAGAGAAATTTAATGAGTCTCTATTATGTTAATCATGATATCAGATTATCAGATATAAACTGGTTGTGCAAAGTCACTCATTTCCTAAGTTTTGTTTGTTCTAATGAGAATGACATTTATTTTCAGGTACTCTTCATATCTTCCTTTTTCCTTCCTTCCTTCCTTCCTTCCTTCCTTCCTTCCTTCCTTCCTTCCTTCCTTCCTTCTTTCCTTCATTCCTTTCTTCCTTCTTCCATTCATTTTTTTTATTTTTTTCCTTGCTTTACCTCTCCTTTCCTCTTCCTCCTCTCCTCATTTCCTCCTCTCAGTGTCTCTCTGCCTCCTCTCTCTCTCTCTCTCTCTCTCTCTCTCTCTCTCTCACACACACACACACACACACACACACACACACACACACACACACACTCATTTTTGGAAGGAGTTTTTTACTCTGTAGCCCAGATTGCTCTAAAACTCACTATGCATACCAGGCTAACCTCAAACTTGTGGCTATTTCTCTGCTTCATTTCTCAAGTCCTGGGATTACAGCGTGAGCCACCACCATGCTCAGATTCAGTGTTGCTTTTGACAATAGAAAACACTGTTATTTATGCCTTCAACTTTCTTGTTGTGCGGATGGATTTGTGACTATTCACACACACACACAATGTTCTACCAGAGAGCTACATGCTCAGTTCTTGGTGTTTAGAAAGAGTCTCACTATGTAGTCTAGGCTTGCCTGAAATTTACAACCCTTAGGCTTATATTCCTAAAAGCTGGCATCATCAACTTGAGCAACCATGTTAGCCTCCTCTTATATCTTAAAAAGAAATTTACATGGCTGAGTTGTTTAAAACTGTCATTTGAAAATACGGGATTGATTTAATTGATAGGTCAAATATTAAAAAATGAGATTAGATCAAATGAATTATAGTACAAATGAAAGATGAACTATTTGTATGACTTTTAAAAATGAATTTTGGGAAACACTTGGTTACAGGGGAAGGTGCTGATTATCTTTTACAAAATTAGAAATGTGTGTGTGGAGCTGGAGAAGTGCTCAGTGGTTAAGAATGCTGGGTGCTCTTTGCAGAGGACTCGATTTCATTTCCTAGTACTCATGTAGAGCTCCATGCTCCCATGTCAAAAAGCTCACAACTATCTGCAATGATGACACCAAGAGATCCATTGCTCTTTTTTAGCCTCATGTGCACATACTGACATATAGACACTCAGACATACTCATAATAAAAAATAAATTAGTTTCAAAATGTATTTTTTAACAGTATAGAATAATGTATTTGCAAATTAACATGGCTATTGTGGGGGGAATCACTGCTAGCTAGATATGAAAATCATACTTTGGTGTGAATTATTCTTTTCATGTTCATCACCTTTGTCATTAGTAGTCATTTAATGATTTTTCAGTCAGAAAATGAACAAAAGAACAAATGCACTAAAACCCAAAGTTTTGTTGGTATTAACATTCTTAACTATTATTGTCTAGTTTAGAATCCAGAAGTTTGCATTGCCCAAATCATTTATATCCTTTAATTCATCAAACTTCATGACCTAGTCAAATAAATGAAAAGGGAGGAGGCCATGAAAGGTAATATGAATTGCTACCTCAATGGGATCTAGAGTCACCTAGATAACAAGACCCTTGGCATATCTGTTGGGGGGTTCCCTAGATTGGGTTAGTTGAAGAAGTAAGACACAGAACAATTCTATGTGGGCAGCACACTTTTATGTGCTGGGATCCTGGAATTTAAATAAAAAAATAAAATGAGCAAGGAAATTTAGCAGCAGCATTTATCTGCCTCTGCTTTCTGATTTGTAGATATAATCAACTGTTTTACATTCCTGCCACCATGCCTTCTTTGCTAGGATACTCTGTATCTTTGATGTGTGAGCCAAATAAACTTTTCTGGCCTTAAGTGGCTTTAGCAGGGTATTTTCACAGCCATGAAAAGAGTAAGTAAGACAGTGAGTAATACAGAAATTATAATCTTCATCACATTCTCTGGGCCAGGAACAATATCTTTTCATGTCTCAAAATGGATCTGAGTATATCTTCAGGTATATATATATTCATCTTGCAAAGGATACTGAAAAGTCTGTAGTGAGTTAGGATAGCAGAGCCTGTGGAGTTTGCGTTCCCTACGGACAACTTTCCAGGAATATCTTTCTCTCTTGAAGCATCTTCCTAATTTCATAGGGATACAGGCAGCCAAGGTTGAAACCCTTCAGCAATTCTCCCAAGCTGCTAATGAACATCTGAGCAGTTTTGTTCATAGAAAGCTAATTGCCTTCAGAAACTGGTTTATTATTTGAAAGTTGTTAAAGAAGAAATGGAATTCATTTCCTGGTAGATTTCTCATCTGTGTGAAAAGATAAAATCAACTTTCAAGAATTAAAAACAAATGTTCTGGAAACTATTATCCAAATGTTACCCTAGGTGCCCTTCCCTGTTCAAGGTGAATGTCTCTTGCTCTGTGTAAGAACACAGCTAATTCCATATGTTTTTCCAAAACTGTGTTCATCTTTGTCATCAGAGAAAGGCTTCATGAGGAGAACATCCCCAACACCCAAGCACTACTCTTGTTCAATAAGACAAACCATAACTTATTCTCAGAGCATGCTTTTGGTATCTTTGCCATGGAAATTTCCATATTCTTTTGTAATTATCTCAAAAGTGAATTCCAAAAAAACAATGTATGCCCACTCTCATATCAGGATGAATGTATTTTGTATGAATTTTAAATTCTGGTACTAGATTGAATGTAACTTTGAAATGCAAGTATGTCTTGCAAAGGAAAGCATGGATAAAATATAACTCCTCATAAAACTAATGTTCAGACGAGAGACATGGGTCAGTAGAAAATGTGCATCTTATGCAAACATAAAGACCTGGGTTCCAGTCCTCAGGACTAAAGTAAAAGTCAGTGTGACATGAGTCTGTGACCTCAGACCTGGGGAGGAAAACATAATCATCTGTTGGGCATTTCAAGTCAGTCATTTCAACCAAAATGCCAAGCTCCAGATTTAACAACAGGCCGTGCTTGATAAAACCATGTAGATAAATACAGAAGAAGCCATTAGCAGTATCTGCTGGCCTCTATATCTTCACATGATCACTCATGGGCATATAGACCTATACCCATAGGCATATTACATACAAAGACATGAAATAAAAGTAAAACAATGTGCCTTTTTTCCACTAAATGTTTACTTCCAAAGATTACCTCTTACCTCTTCAAACTATGATATTCTCTAATGGGTCTCATTGACCTTGAGTATTAAAGGTTGTAAGAAAATTATCACAGCTTTTCTGCTTCCTACTACTGAAGAGTGAAGTAATGAGGTGAATCCTGTGACTGATGACTTGACCTTAATTAACTTGGCCACCCGAACCCAGTTCCTTTGATAAACCCTCTAAATTTCATGTCTACTAGCTCTTATAATATACACCAACCACTGGAGAGAATGTGGATTTTTTGTCAGGATGGCTCAGGGGTAAAAGTGCTTGCCTTGTAAGTCTGAGGACCAGAGATCTATCTCTAGAATACATAGAAGAAGTAAGATGCTGTGGTTTGCAACAGCAACCCAGGAGTCCTATGTCAAGATGTGAGATGGAAAAAGGAGCACTACCTGGAAGCTTGCCAGCTGCTTAGGCCTAACTGTATAGTGCTGCAGGACACAAGGGAGGACCCTCCTTAACCAGGAAGAAGGTGGGAACTAACTCTTAAAGGTCATTCTACCATTGTAAACCTAAATGTACACAAGCATATACTACTACTACTACTACTACTACTACTACTACTACTACTACTACTACACACACACACACACACACACACACACACACACACACACACACACACACACGATAGAGAGG
>CABHPH010149940.1:26613-40667 GCA_902168325.1 Peromyscus nudipes
AGAGAGAGAGAGAGAGAGAGAGAGAGAGAGAGAGAGAGAATAGAAACGTGGATTTATTTATCCCATCACTTCTCTGCTGTACATTTTCAGCTCCTGCCTTTTCAGTGACATGCTTCAAAGAAAATACTGAAAATTGCTTTTCAGGTGACAGACTGTCTGTATAGGCTTAAGAAAAAAGAAATCTCATATTTGGAACTTTAAAAGAACAGGAGTGATGCCAGTTACAGATGTTGGTTTATATTCAAGGTTTAGATCTGGTAGATGTTCATATCCTGACATTTTGCAGAGACTTTTAACAGTGGCTCTTTCACAGCCATCTTCAGTTGGAAGGATTACAGAGGGAGAGGCCAGTGTGAGTCCTTAGCTCTGGGAGGATAGATTGGATATGGAATTGTTTAATCTGTACATGTGATTTATTGGTACTGTCTAACCAAATGCTTTATTAATTCTGATGATGTCATGACTTTATTTTATATCTTTTACAGCTCAGATCAAATACTTTACTAATCAACACATGTGTTTCAACAATTGAGGTGTACATTAAAATATCTGACAGGCTCCCCATTAACCTACATGCTGCAGCCCACTGTGCACTCTGTTGATGGAATCTCACATTTTATGGTCCTGTTTTTGAATTCTGATGATTTGGTTCAATATTGTTAGCAGGGCACTCGACTTCTTGAAGAATATATTGCCCACTAAGAGTGACATGCTAGGGTGATTGGGATGTGTTGTGATTTAACAATGGAGCTTATAATTGCATACACTCCACTAGTTCCAAGGATTTCTCTACTGAGAGATTTCAGTGTCTGGGTGTCTATCTGCAAAGAGTTTTTTCTCTTCTATTTAGACTCAAATGGATGCAAGAGCATTTCAATCACTGTGTGAGCAATATTCCTGAAGCAGATTTTTCTTTAGTATAAGCCAAAATAGAATGTCGTTGGAGACAAAAAATCAGAGAAAAGAAGAGAGCAGAAGAAAATTTGAAGAAAAGGCAGAAGAAGCTCAAGATACATTACTTCACTTCCCTCCGTCCTTTGCAATCTTCCTTCCTTCCTTTCCCCATCCTTCCTCTAACCTTCTTTCCCTTTCTCCCTCCCTTCCTGCTTCCCTCCTCCCTTCCTGCTTCCCTCCTCCCTTCCTGCTTCCTTCCCTCCCTTCTTGCATTCCTCCCTCTCTTCCTGCTTCCCTTCCTCCCTTCCTGCTTCCCTCCTTCCCTTCCTGCTTCCTTCCTCCCTTCCTGCTTCCCTCCCTCCCTTCCTGCTTTCCTCCCTCCCTTCCTCCTTTCTTTCCTTCCTTCCTTCCTTTCTTCCTTTCTCCCTCCATCCTTCTCTCTTCTTTTCCTCATTCTTTACTCCATCCCTTCTTTCATTCCTTCCTCCCTCCCTTCCTTCCTCAATCTCTCTCGTCTTTCCCGTTTCTTTTCTTTCTCATTTCCCTTCTTCATGTCTTCCTACCTCACTCCCTTTCCTCCTTGCTTCCTTCATCCTTTCCTCACACTCTCTCACTCTTTCTGTGTTAACGCAGGGCTTACTATGTAGACCTTGGATAGCCCTAAATTTGTTATATAGCTCACACTGTCTTTGAGTTTGTGTTGTAATCAACCTACCTCATTCTTGTTGAAATTGTAGGTTTGTACACATATCTGACCTAGGTAATAGATTTAATATACTCCTACTGTCTCAATTTTATTTCCAGATAAACTAGAATTAAAAGAGCAAAGAAAACCAAAATCTTCTTTGATTTTTTTTTAACTTATCATCATAACTACTGGATGTGAAATTTTTTTTTCAGTTATCTTAATATGGAATCCTCACAACCTTGAACTTTGTCTGTACTGTTCAGAAAGAGCCTTTTGTATAACGCTTAACAATTTATTTGATGGGTGTTTCTGGAGCTATCTTCCCTGAAGTATCACAGACAAGACCCTCAAAGCCATGATTGGATAGCACAAGTGAGAAGCTGAAAAATACTAACTCTTCACAAGTCAGTGTATGAATTTTCCATCAAACTTAACCCCTAGGAACAGGAAATCATGCCTGAGAGGATTTGGTATCAGCAGAGGGTCACTAAAAAGGTCATATTCAGTTTTGCTATAGATTAACTATCACAGCTGGTAGAGGTGGATCTGGAATTAGACTTGGGTACCAATAGGAAATTGTAAGCATCATCATACCATCTGCTCTTTTAAGCTGAACATATTGCCATACCTTCACTCCTTGCTTTCCCATACATCTTCCAACTCAAAATTCTTCAAACAACATTTCTATGATTTAATTCTGACTCCAATTTGTGAATATTTTGTGGAAGATTTCACTTCCTTCCTCCTCGACCATGATTTATTCTGTAGATGTGCTGAAACACTCTGACCAAAAGCAACTTAGGGAGGATGGAGTTTATTTGATTTAATGTAGTCATCACTTTTCATATTGTGATAAAACACCATTACTATGAAGAATGTTTATTTGAGTTTAAAGTTCCAAGAGAAGATCCCATAACTATGGAGGATGCAGGCAACAGGGTCAAAGCAGGAAGTTGAGGCATCACATCTCCATCCACCAATAGGAAACAGTAAAGTGGAAGAAGGGTAAGGCTATTAATACTTAAAACCTACCACCACCAGTGATATACTTCCTCCAGCAAGGCAGAACCCCATAAATATTCCAAACTTTCACACACGGAACTGCCTTCTAAGACAAAGTGATCAAATACCTGAACATTTCTCATGTAAGCCAGTACCCACGTCCAGGTCACAGTTGAGAGAAGACATGGCAGGATGTCAAGCAGAAACTATGAAGGAAATCAAAGCTGTCTCACTTACAGGCATATCATCTTTAGCTAGATTTCTTATGAAGTTCAAGACTACATGATCAGGGAATGGCATGACCCACAGTGGACTCAGCCCACTTACATCAATCAGCAGTCAACCTGATCTCCCAAAGGCCAGTCTGAACTATAATTCTGTGAAATGCAGTGTCCTTTCTCAGGTGACTCAGCTGTGTCAAGTTTTCCATTAAAGATAAATAGGACAGTTGATTTACCGACAGATATCCTAGAGAACTTCATAAAGAATCATGCTGTATCTCTGAGAATGATGTTCTTTAAATACTCTCTAGTCCGTATTATAAAAATGAGCTATTTCATTACTTAGACCTTGATCTCTTATTACTGTTTGAATGTCATTTCACCTTAAAGGACATTTTAAGTTCACAATCAGACCCCAGACAATATTCTATAGTTTATTCTATAGTAATATCTAGAACTACATTAAAATTATTAGAAAAATAGTAGCACATTGTGAACCTTCAAATAATGTTGTTGATCTTTTGATGGTTATATTTAATTTCACTTTTTAAAAAGTTAGGGCAGGATGAAGCTGAGTTCACAGTGCTTGCCTGGCATTTGCAGTGCTGTGGGTCAGACATCCAGCACACCAAAAGCTTGGCATAGTGGTCCATAGCTGTAATCTCAGTCCTTGGGATGTGGAGTCAGGAGGATCAGAAGTTCTCATCTTTAGCTATGTAGTGTGTCCAAGGCTATGCTTGGCACTTCAGACATTGTCAAAAAGTGTAAAATTAAGTCTTCACAGATTGAATTTGGTAGTGTGCTTAACAAAGGAAAATGAATGGAGAGTGTTTTCACATTAGTAACATTGTCAAGGACAGTAAATTGCTCTTTCTTTCCTGGCAATGTGCCAAGTGCTGTATTCTTGTGATGTGGTCAACATGAAAGTGATAACCTCATGCATTTCAGAAGCAACACATTGGAAAAGGCAGAAAGTGGTGAAGCTTGAAGAGCACCATTAAATTATGGTTTGGTGCCCTGTAAGAGTGCCACAATGAGCTTGGTTTTGTAGAGTGATATGTTGGGTTACATAGAAGCTTCCCAAATTTGGACCCAAATAAACAAATATATTCAAAATGAATATCAGTTTCTGATCCCCACCATGATGGTGCTCATCCTCGGAAATTTCACTGTCATCCTCAAAGGAGGGCCTCTGTAAAGAGCTTGTGCTTACTAGCCTGGACATCCCTACATTCATAGATAATTACAGGGAGTGTCAAGCAAAATTTTGTTAATTATAAGAATTAATTATCCTCTTTTTACAACCTCTAAACTAGGTGCTTTTTCTATTATTCTAGTTATTTTCTTCTGTCTCATATTGTACTAGATAAAATAAATTTTCTAGCAATATTCCTTTAGTAATTTTTCATGATAGCATGTCTTAAAACAAAGCTTTGCACATTTTAGAGGCTAATATGTCCTCAATCCTCCATTCCCTCAGTTCTTACCCTAGACCTTAAATATCAACCCTGAAGAAGAGTTATACTGTTCTGAGCTGCTCTCTGCCCAGTGTACAGACACAAATGATAGTTTTGACAACAATGGGAATTCTCATTTTCCCCAAACTCCAAATTTTTATAAAGACACTTCAGACATAGCTCATAAATTAATTGATCTAAAAATGACTTCACAAAGAAAGGAGGAGCTGTCCTGGCCTCCAGTTATTCTGACATCAATGGTGTTATTTTTCATTGACATATTAAGTCCTTAAGAAACATTAATGTATGCTCTTAGAACATGACTACTTGTTTCAGTGATATTTTCATATGCAGAGTGCTACTTCAGGTCATTGTCATGAGTTTTGAAGGGTTTTTATAAATTTTTATAAACTCAAATTCACTTATGTATATCTGTGAGGGTAGGTGTGTGAGCATCACAAGGTTCATATATACATATGGAAGTCAGAGAATAACTTACAGAGTCATTTTTCTGGGTCTACCATAAAGTCCCTAGTTATCAAACTCGGGTCAGTATTACAGACTCTACATGCTGTGCCATTTTATTTATCATTGATATTTGTCTCCTTAATCACACTCATAGGTCTCAGTGAGTGAGAAAGCTTTCACCCTGATCATCCCATTAGTTGTCCCTTCTGCATGCATGGCACACCATGTGTGTGAAACTCAGAGGATAACTTCCTGGAATTGTTTCTCTCTTACCACTGTGGTGGGTCTAGGAGATTAAACTCAAGTCATCATATTTAGTGACAAGCCCCTTTACCTGCTAAGCCATCTTACCATCCTGCCAGACCAGCATAGGAAGTTTTGGCAATCATTCTTAAACCAACATGGTAGCCTCACAAATAATCAGTAATTACTGGAATTTATCAAGAAGTCTTAAATTTATTTATTCTGATGGTGTTGACAGGCTCTTCTTCTACAGAATCCTAAAAGAAAAGAATTTTTCCTTGCCACTGTATTACATTAACAATTAAAATTAACCCCCACAGCCACTAACTTCAATTTGGTCTTATCTTGGAGACTACACCCTGGAGCTATGCTTTTTGATCATCCACTTACTGCTGTATAGGACACCTCTTGTGTGGGTCATAGTGATGGTGGTCACCCACAATTCTTCTAAAATACTTCAAGGCTTCAAGGTCATGGTTTCCAAAGCTCTGACTCTACTCGGGACTGTGTAGGCATCAGATGGGTGGCTGCAGCTACAATGCAACTCCTTGTTCCTGCCTTCATGTTGTGTGTTTCTTCTCTTCTGACTTATCTGTTGGGCCATATTTCTACAGAAATATCCAGAGGCTGAAAGACCACTGCCCCTGGAGGTGACATCTTCCTTCATCCTGCCCTGTGCACATTTCCCATGAGACAACCTGAAATTCATGCTGCATTCTTGTGATATAAACCACCAAAATGTTCCCAAAGTGGAACATCTTGCCACCAAGAAAAGGTAATGAAATACATGAAGTTTGCTACTTGAGGTGGGCCTCAAAATGGCAAGTTCCCTGACCTGGGTATCTGGGAAACACTGCTTTCTCCATGTAATTCTGACCTGGGCCCCCTGTAAACATCCTTCATTTCACCAAGGCCTTAGAATAGACATTGAGTCATTAGTCTGCCTCCTATCCGAGTTACCACCATTACAAATAAAGGCTTTCTTTTCCACAACACTTATCTTGCAAGGATGTGGTGCTTTCCTTTCAGAGCTGAGTTGAATGACCCAAACAAGGTTTAAACAGGCATGTGCTAGTTGTCTGCCTTTAATCCTTAAGAAGCTTTATTTTGATATTTCCTATAACTAAATGGTCTGTGGAAAACTAATAAAATAAAATAAAAACAAAGTAAAACCACTTGAGTAGAGAAAATGGAGGGGAAGCTATTGGCTTCTTGTCTTTCTTAAGATTTGTTCTAAAGGCACAACATTATTCCTGGTATATAAGATAGAAAGGATCAACTCTCTGCTCCATTTAGTTAACCACTTTTTCCCTCAATTGGGTTTGAAAGGACAACATTTAATGCTAAAATCATCAGTACTGTGGCCATGATGGTAAACTAACACAGAGCTAGTTAGTAAGGTAAGCCATATGCCTCTAAAGGCTCAGCTTTAATTCAAGGAGTAGGCAGTTGCTTGCCAAGTGGTTAATGGTAATCACTTGAGCTTATGATTAAAAATACCCCATGTACTGTTGTGTGTGGCCTTTCACTCAGCACACCTGGGGTACTGTAGTAGCTTCACTGAAAGTGGTGAGGTGCCAGAACTACTAAAAAAGTCACTGATCATGCAAAAATGAAGTGAGAAAAGACACCAAGGTTGACCTATGGCCTCCACATTCATGTGCATACATATGCACTACCACACAGACAGAAATATATGTATACACACACACATACACAGAGAGAGAGGAAGAGAGAGAGAGGCAGAGATAGAGAGACTGATAGACACACACACAGAGGGAATTACTGAGTTAGATGGTTAGAGAATTTCTCTGTGATACACATTAGCAATAGACAATATTCAACTATTTGAAGTTTCCACAGTTTTGTTTGCATTAATAACAAGTTCTAACATACAGACAGGTGAACTGGGAGCCATATTACCATATGCACAATTCAAACAATAGTCTCTGAATGAGGGTGATTTGCCTTAGGAAATTTCGACTGGATAATGGTGTAGAGATAATGTGAACTACTTTTTCCCTTCCACTGAGGGTATCTGAAACTATACTCCCTCTATGCTGGGAATCTGCCATTAGCTCCATCAGGCATACAATCATGAGGCTGTTACATAGATACAAGTTTTCTGTTTGATGTTTTTGTCTCACTGAAGTTTGATACAATGGCTCCAAGAACACTAAAGGTAGACTAGACTAAGTGCTGATGGAAGTACTACATGCAATTTCAGCACAATATATTAAAATTCCAATAAGTTTGTCAATGAGCACCTCATGGTACAGTAAAAAGTATCATATATGAGTGCACGTGTTTAGTAAGTACATATATATGGATGTTGCCATTAAGTGCTTCCATTTGGACATAGTTTAATGGTCAAAAAATTAACTACCCTGAATGACTTTCTAGGTTCAATCTAGAGGATTGGGGGTAAAAAAAAATTAACCCTAAGAATGATGGTTTATAATGATACATATTTATTATCCTAAACATCTTTCCCAAGTTCTGTGTATGACTTAGCTGTGTCCCTAATTCAAGATTTCACCCAGGAATAAGTCCACTTATGGAAGTAGTTTCAGCTTGAGTGAATATAGAACTGCAAGGCTTGTGCATGAACAGAAGCCATTGACCAAAGGCAATCTTTTACTTAAGGAAAAAAAATAATCAAAGCTATTAGGACCACTGCTATCAGAATTCTCAGTTTTAAATATGGAAAAGCAGTCTTCCATGTCTGCCATCATAATCAGCAAAGGGACACTCGAGGAAAGAGGAGAGCTGGGGACAAAGAAGTAATGGTTAGAAATCAACCCTTAATTCAAAGTCCTTGCAAGATTAGTTACAGCCTTTGATGTAAACAAGTCTTTCCACAACTGACATATTTCTTTTTATAAAGGTGTCTCTATTAGAATATAGCTAAATTAATCACATTTATCTACATTATTCTAAAATGCCAAAGCTAACCATAAAATGTGTCTGATCACAAAATAAATAACATATCCATAACCTCTACCTTCTAAAAGGCATTTAAATATGACTTATTAGAGAGAACAAAGGAGCAAAGAAAATTTTGCATGTGATCTTTACCTGTAGTTTTCCAAGGTCAAGTACAGTGGGCTCCATGCTTACTAAGTAGTACTTTTTATTTTCCTATAGAAATCTCTTCGTGCCTATAAACAAAGTCATTGACAAAGTGGTATAACTGAAAAAGATAACACAGCTTGTTTATAGATTGAAGCATGAAATTTTATCCAGCTGTATCTAAGTTTCACAAAACATGTTTCAAAGTTAATTAATTTGGGGCTCTGCAAAAAAGTATGCAAGAGAATGTCATAACAGTGTTAGACAGAAAGTCTGACAGGGGTCATCATTAGTGGAGACTTTTTCAATGATCAAATCTTCTGCTCAGCTCACCTGCAACCACAGACAACCTGAAGATCAGTTTAGCAACCTTTATGTTTCATCAAATTGATAATGGTAAAGTGGTTACTTTTAGTACATCTTTAGGATGAATGAGAAAGGGAAGGTTGCTTAAAGGTGATGTGATGTGTGTGTGTCAAGTTGAGAAGAGATCAATTGTACTGAATAGATTTGTGTCAACTTGACATAAGCTAAAGTCATCTGAGAGTAGGAAACCTCAAGTAGGGGATTTATAAATTAGTGTTTGATGGGGGAGGGTCCAGCCCACTGTGGGTGTGCCATATATGGGCTGGTGGTCCTGGGTTCTATTTAAAATCAGGACGAGCAGGCCATGAAGAACAGGCTAGTAAGCAACATTCTTCCACAGCCTCTGCATCAACTTCTGCATCCAGGTTACTGCCTTGTTTGAGTTCACGGTTTGACTTTCTTCAATGATGGACTGTCATCTGAAAGTGTAAGTTGAAATAAACCCTTTCTTTCCCAAATTGCTTTAGTCATGGTGTTCCCTTGCAGGAATAGAAGCTCTAACTAAGACAATAGTCATTCTTATTTGAAAATAATACTATATTTTGGGGACATATATATATTTACAAAATCATAAAACCAAGAAAGCCAGAGCAAAAGAAAGAAATCATAAGCTGACAAGATAACTCCGTGGTTAAGGTATATGATGCACAAGTGTGAAAACCTGAGTTCAAATCTCCAGAACTCACAAAAAGCCAATGATAAGAGCACAAACATCTGTAGTCCCAGTGCTCCCCAATGAGATAAGAGGTAGAGACAGGAGAATCCCCAGAAGCTATTGGTTTACACAGCAGTGAACAAGAGAATCTACCTCAAAGAAATGAGAAAGAAAGGATCCATACCTGAAGATTTCCTCTAAAATGCACATATGCACATGCATGCATATATATTTGCACATCACACACATATACATATACACAAACAAATATGCATACTCATGTGCACACACATGCATACATGTGTATCTCTCTCTGTTTCTCACATGTGCGCATAGTAAAGAAATAGAGTAAGAGTTCTGATATAAAATGTCTATTGAAAATACTTGATAATATACACACATTAATTATTGTTGATTTTCTTCTCTTTCCAGGCATGATTTATTTTTGTATCTATCTACCAAAATTACTTAATGGAAGAATTCACTGTCTTCACTACTAAAATACTATACAAAGAATTTAGTTCACCTTCAAAAGAGTACAATTCTGGAATTCTCCATCATTTATTTTTGTATCATCAAAATGAATCCCTGAGACATAATCATAATAATACAATATGATCAAGATATATGTGAGAAAACTAGAACATTTTGATGAAATAAATCAAGGAAAAACTGAATAAATGAGGCCAAAGTTGATACTCTTTGATAAGAAGTATTATATTTTGCTTTTTTTTGTAATAAACATCATGACCAAACATAATTTGGAGAATGCGGTGCTTTGAATGAAAATGGCCCCCATAGGCCCATATGGAGTGGCACTATTAGGAGATATGGCCTTGTTGGAGGAAGAGTGGCCCTGGGGGTGGGCTTTGAGGTTTCAGAAGTTCAAGCCAGTTCCAGTGGTTCACTGTCTCTTCCTGCTGGCTGGTGGTCAAGATGTAGAACTCACAGCTACCTCTCCAGCCTCCTGTCTGCCTGTATGCTGCTTGCTTCTTACTGTGATGATAATGGACTAAACCTTTGAACTGTAAGATAGCCCCAATTAAATGTTTTCCTTTATGAAAGTTGTTGTGGTCATGGTGTCTCTTCACAACAATAAAACCCTAAATGAGACAAGGAGGAAAGGTTTATTTGGATTACATTTTCATATCTCAAGTCATCATCAAGGGAAGCTGGAATAGGAACTCAAGGCAGGTACTTACATAGAGACCTCAGAAGAATCTGCTTATTGGCTTTCTCCCTCTAACTTGCTCGGTTCAGGCCTATTTTTCAGGCACAGCACACAGTGGGCTGGGTGCTTCCACATCAATTCACAATCGAGAGAATGTCCCAAGGAGACACCAACAGGCTACTTGGCTGAGGACATTCCTTAGCTAGGATTCCTTCTTCAAGGTGTAGGTTTGTGTCAAGTTGACAAAAAACACTATGATATTCTATCCTATCCCCTGTCAATTTTGACAAATAAATACATCACTTTAAGTCATGCCTTTTCAATTCCTGTACCAAAGATGTCATACTAATACCACAATATAAAACACAGTCCAACTTCTAGCAGTCCTACAAACTTCAAATATTTCAACAATGAAAGGTCCAAACTCTTTTTAAAAGGTCTCTTAACTGTGGTCTCCTGTTAAAATGAAGGAAAAAACAACAACAAAAGCAAAGTTCAAGTCAAACACAGTCCAAGATGGAAAAAGCAAGACACAGTAACATCAGATCAAAGCAAAAGAGAACTCGAAAAGTGCAAAGAGCTGAGTGTCTGACATTTGGTCTTATGAAAGCTCTGATGGATCCTCTGGCTCTGCCACCCTCAGCACACACAGCTTCTCTCATAGTCTCAGAGGTGGCTCTACTCCACCTGTGTTCCTGTCTTGAAGATTCTTCCAGGTCCTGGAATCTTCAGCGTCTCTGTTGCTATGGTATCTGCACCTTCAGCAATGGCCTCTCCTGGCCTCCTCAAGGACTCTAACCTTGCCACATGGTTTCAGTCTTCATCTACCCTCCTGACCTGTCAATCTTTGATTATCCAATACACCCAAGGCTGCACTTTCACCAGGGTGTCTCCAGGCTCACCAGCTCCCGTGACCCTTCCATGTCTTCAAAACCAGGACTACCTTGGAGGTTCTTACATAATCACTGTAGCAGGAATCTTAAAAGTTCTTATTAATAAAATCAAACCCAGGTCAGTTATTGGGGTGAAAGCTGGAAGATCAGAGAAGCAGAACAAACCACACCCACCTCACCTCACCAATTCCTCAGGTGATCCTGTTTCCTCAGACTGGAAGCCTCTCAGTCCTCATCCAGAATGGATCTCAGCTGAACTGCTACTCACAGCCTGAAAGCTTAACCAGTCAAAATGCTTCTAATTTCTGGTCTTCAAGCCTTATATATCTTTCTGTTTTTGCCACCACTCCCTGGGATGAAAGGCTCACTTCTTGGGATTAAAGGCGTGAGTCACCACCCTGGCTGTTTCCAATGTGGCCTTGAACTCACAGAGATCCAGGGGGATTTCTACCTCTGGAATGCTAGGATTAAAGGTGTGAGTACCACCATTTTCTAGCCTTTGTATCTAGTGGCTGTTCTGTCTCTGACCCCAGATAATTTTATTAGGGTGCACAATATTTTGGGGAACACAATATCAGCACAAATCACCATGTTCAACTCACAGTTTGAGATGTAGGTTGGCCTCACCCTCCCCAGACACACACTGGTCCACAGTTTCTGTGTGCTACCCCTAATGAGATACTTTCCAGAAGATATCACCTCAGTGGTGCTGGTTTGTATAATTCCAGATGACTTTTCAAGCCCAGCTGCCCAGCACTGATTTTTCCACTAATGCAAAGTTGTACTTCAGTGGTGCTCCTCACTTGTTAATCACAGCTGATTCTTCATCCCCAGCTCATCAGAAATCACAAGTTCTTAATTAAAAAATTATCCCATATCATCCCTGATATGTTTTTTGAAGGGACTCTCAAACTTACCTCTGAAAGGCCATGAGCAAAGCTCCTTTGTTTGTATTTCTTCTAGCATTCTTACAGTCTAAGCTCTTGAAAGCAGTTCATTAAGTGGTGAGTACTCAATAGCTTTTCCAGACCAGAGTTCTAAATTTCTATCACAATCATCCATAATAAACATGTCATGTCTATCACGCTATATTCTATGGACTGGTATAAAGTCTGTTCTACTGTGCCTTCTGTTCCTGTGATAAAACACCATGATCAAAACAACTTAGGAAGGTGTTTTCTCCATTGAGGTTTCTTTTCCCAGATAACTCTACCCTGAATCAAGTTGATAGAACACCAGTCAAGAGAAGAATAAAGGTCTTATTCCATCTTATAGGTTAAAATCCATCATGAAGTTGCAAGTACCAGAGATCTTGGAATGAACCTGGAGGCAGGACTGAAACAGAGATCACTGCTCTGTCCATGTCAGTTTTTCAGCTAACTTTCTTATAGTCCAGACCTAGTTGCCTTGGTATGGCACTGCCAATATTGGATTGAGAGTTCCTATATCAACCAACAATTCAGAAAATGCTCCAAAGATATGCCCATGAAATAACCTGATGAATGCAATTTCTTAATTGAAATTCGCATTTCCCTAATATGTCCAGATTTGAGTAAAATTGATACTTGTTGCCCAAACATGATAGCCAGAGTTCAGATCCTAATAACTATATAAATGCCAGATGTGGTTCTAAGCACATCTGTAACACCAGCCTAGCTACAATAAACAGTACCTCAAAGTTCAAAGCAAGACCTTGTCTCAAAGGGAGAGGAAGAGAGTGATAGAGGAGAGGATGACACTCAAAGTCCTCCTATGGCATCTGCATATACAAAAGATGTGCATCAACACACATGTACACTTGCATACATGCACCATATACACATATATCATGCACAAACATGCACACATGGACACATAAATAAAATAAAGACACACTCATTTATGCAAACTCAATGAGGAAAATGAATACTCTAGTCATAAGATATTGAAATTGTGATATAGTGACAGAGATGCCACAGTTGAAATCAAATATCTGAAATGTAATGCTTCAATTGAAATAAATGTTTAAATACTCAGTTATATTACAGTACAAATGTTTAGCATATTTAATATAGGTAGTGACAAGGTCTTCTGATATTTCAAAATTTTACAAGTACTGATAAAGTATTTAGGAATATTTATCTTTAAAATCTATAGTTTAACACCAAAATATATAATTACAGAATTTACATAAAATTGCTAGAAGAAATGTAAAATAAACACAAATAAGTTTCAAAAATAAAAATGAATGTACAATCATATTACATTCAACAATACTCTTTAGCATGCATGGTCTCATAAAAAGTCTTTGAACATAAGGTATAGAAAATTCCCAGTTCAGCAAAAACATGTTTATAAAAGTCTCAACAAGCACCATGTTCATCATCAGACACTAGAAGCATTTTCTAAAAAATAAGTAGCAAGGACAAGATGCTGACATTTGCTATCACTCATCATTTTGTAGTAGTGATGATGGCCCAGCCACTAAGACAAGACAGCAAATAACATAGATATCAGAATGGAAGAGAAACTAAAATGTATGTTAGTAATATATTGTAGTTTTTACATAGAACAATATAACATCTTTAAAAAATGTGTTCTTTTATATAAAGCATAAACAACCTTACAGTATATTTTTAGCAATTGTTTTTCATAATGCGAAATATCTCACTGGACATGAAGATGTACACGAAGTTTGGTTAACCCTGAATCTTGATTTATCTGTATAACTACTTAGAGTGTGCCTTAATGGTATATCTTTCTATTTGACTTCTTATTCTAGAACTTTATAAAGTTATAAATTTAGTAATAGACGTTGTTGACATTCAAGTACTAGGGTACACAGGAATAAACTAAGCAAAGATATAGCTAAAATCAATGTAAATACAATTTTATAAATTATGTCATTAAAATGATATAAATGCATGTGTAAAATGCCATAATTA
>CABHPH010149941.1:2250-24156 GCA_902168325.1 Peromyscus nudipes
AGAGAGAGAGAGAGAGAGAGAGAGAGAGAGAGAGAGAGAGAGAGAGATTGAGTTGTAGTAGTTATGCAATGACTCTGGAAATGGGTCCTTATCTTCACCAGTGTTTTAGTTCATTCTCTTTCCTGCATGAAGATCTAATCAATCTGAAAACCCTCCGTTACTTAACTTCTATTGAGGCAGGAGAATCATTGAGATATACGGGTCAACTCAGGCACGTAATGAGTTCCAGATAGTTCTTAAATACAGTTTGAGACCTGATCTGGAAAAAATAATAAATTAATAACACACATAAGACAATGTTTTCAGAGTTTGTGGAGAAGTATTACAGAGGGGTTTGGGACTTGACTATAACGTCAAATTTTATACTTTCCCACATTAGATTCACTCAAGCTAAAGATGCAAAAGTACAGAGGGACTCACTAATCATGGGGTCGTCAAAGAAGCACCGCGGAGAGAAGGAGGCAGCCAGGACCACGGTGGCAGCTGGTACCAGGGGCGCCACCGAGTCACCGCCACGGCATTGGGAGCACGAGAAACACAAACACTGGAGCAGCTGCAGCAGTAGGGGCGGCAGAGGACAGAAGCGGAGCCGCGAGCGCGGGAGCAGGAGGCCCAGGGCAGAAGCCCAGAACCTCAGGAGGGCGCATGGTCGCCAACCAAGTCAAGCGGAGCCCTCAGATCAGCGCGTGAAGCGGGAAAAACGCAATGACGGCTATGAGGCCTCTGCCAGCTCCAAAACTAGCTGTGGAGATGCCTCATCACTTAGCATCGAGGAGACCAATAAACTCCGCGCAATGTTGGGGCTGAAACCCTTGGAGGTCAATGGTGTCAAGAAAGAGGCTGGCACCAAGGAGGAGCCAATGGCAGCTGATGTCATCAACCCCATGGCCTTGTAACAGCGTGAAGAACTACGTGAGAAGCTGGCAGCTGCCAAGGAAAAGCGTTTGCTGAACCAAAAATTGGGGAAAATAAAGACTTTGGGAGGGGATGACCCCTGTCTGGATGACACCGCATCCTGGATTGAGAGGAGCCCGCAGCTGCAGAAAGAGAAGGACCTGGCAGAGAACCGGGCCACGCTACTAGAGGAGATGGACCAAGTGTTTGGCGTGGGAACTCGGGTTGAGGAGGAGTTCGAACAGAGGAGACAGGACTTACATAGTGCCAGGGACTTGCAAGGTCTCACTGTGGAACATGCCATCGATTCCTTTCGAGAAGGGGAGACTGTGGTTCTCGCCCTCAAGGACAAGGGAGTATCACAGGAGCGGGAGGATGTGCTGGTGAATGTGAACCTGGTGGACAAGGAGCGGGCAGACAAGAGTGCGGAGCTTCGGAAGAAGAAACCCAACGACCTGCCCTATGCGGAAGACGAGAGTGTTGATGATTTGGCACAGGAAACACCCCGCTCTGTCCTGGCCAAATATGATGAGGAGCTGGAGGGCGAGCGACCACATTCCTTCCCTTTGGAGCAGGGTGGCATGGCTGATGGTCTGAGGGAGCGCGAGCTAGAAGAGATCCAGGCCAAGCTACTGCTGCAGGCTCAGTCTCTGAGCTCTGTGGGGCCCCGGCTTGCCTCTGAGTACCTAAGTCCCAAAGACCTGGTGACCTTCAAAAAGACCAGGCGGAGGGTGAAGAAAATTCGAAAGGAGGAGAAGGAGGTGGTAATGCGGGCAGATGACTTGCTGCCTCTTGGGGACCAGACTCGGGATGGGGACTTTGGATCCAGGTTTCGGGGACCGTGTGGGCTTCGAGTTCCCGAGGTGGAGGAGGAGGCCCTGGAGGATGAGGAGGAGGACCCTGTGGCTCAGCCCCCACCATCAGATGATACTCGAATAGAGAACGTGAATACCAGTGACGAGGAGGATGGGGGAGACCTTCCATCAGGGTCCCCAGAGGTGCTGGAAGAAGAGGAAGCAGAACTGGAGCTGCAAAAGCACCTGGAGAGGGGGCGCCGTCTGCGACAGCTGCAGCAACTCCAGCAGCTTCGAGACAGCGGTGAGAAGGTGGTCGAGATTGGAAAGAAGCTGGCGTCTGCCTGCATGGCTGGGAGGAGAAAGAGGACCATGAGCAGAAGGGGGCCATGGTGTTCAATGCCACTTCCGAATTCTGCAGCACACTGGGGGAGATCCCCACCTACGGGTTGGCTGGCAACCAGGAGGAGCTCATGGACTTTGAAAGGGATGAAGAGCGCTCAGCCAATGGTGGCTCAGAATCAGATGGGGAAGAGAACCTTGGCGGGAGCACCATCAACCTGGATGAGAAGAAACAGCAACAGGATTTCTCTGCTTCCTCTACCACCATCCTGGATGAGGAGCCCATGGTGAACAGAGGGCTGGCAGCTGCCCTGCACCTGTGTTTGAGTCCATTCATCACCACTCAGCTGTATCCAAAGTTACTTTTCTCAAGCGACCTCGTATATTATCATGTCAGTTGATATACAATGGGCAATATATATCAGTAATCCTTCCCCTAGATTCAGGCCACATCATTCAGTAGACACTTCCCTAAGATGCTCAAACAAGAATCCATCTGAAAATGGCAATGGAGTCCTTAATACTGAAGTAGAGACAGTAGAGAGCTTGGAACTGAAACACTGTCCTCAGAAAGAACACGTGCTCTTAACCACAAGGCCATCTTTCCTCCTCGTAAATTCAGATTGTTTTAATTAAACAAAATTAGGTTTTGCTTATTATTTTGGGGTACACATGTATGTGAAGATGCCATAGGAAACGGAGGTCTGCAGACAACTTTAAAGAATTAGTCTTCTATCCTGGTAGTGGTGGCACACGCCTTTAATCCCAGAACTCAGGAAGCAGAGGCAGGAGGATCTCTAAATTCAAGGCCAGCCTGTTCTACAGAATGAGTTCCAGGACTACCAGAGATATACAGAGAAACCCTGTGTGGGAGCCCGATCTCGGGTTCCTTGTGACTTTACCCAGCAGGTCCGCATAGAGGATGATTAGGACCACAGGCCTGAGTGCAGGTGTCTGAGATGGTCTGCACTTGGCTGTGCTGGGGGAGGAGGTCATTTGCTCCACCCCTTGGCGTCTCTATAAAAACTCTGGGGCCCGTTGGAAAAGGTTCCAGGCCCTCTTGAGGCTATCCTTTATTTTCTATCTGTTTATCTCCACAAGATTCTCCTCAATAAATCCTTCTATCTAATATTTCCTGCTGCTCACACTCAAGAAAACTCTGGGGAGCTGTGGGGTTGGTGGGAAAACGCCCCACAGAATGGCGCCATGAACAGGGACTAAAGAAAAAAGAAAAAAGGGACTAAAGACAAAAAAGGGGGGACTAAAGAAAGAAAAAAAGGGGGACTAAAGAAAAAAGGAAAAAGAAAAAGGGGGGACATAGACAAAAAAAGGGACTAAGACAAATGAACAGGGACTAAAGACAAAGTAATAGGAACTAAAGATAAAGGAAAATAAGTTTTATTAGAGTTTTTGGAGAAAGTGTGGGTCAGCCCTGCCAGTGGAAAGGCATGCCGGTGTTATGAAAATATATATTTTATATATATATTGAGGGGCGGGGGTTTTATCCTTGAGAGAAAAGGAAAGCGGACTGGAAGGATGTCCGATGCTGCAGCATAATTCTCTTGTCAAAATTTTCTATCTTCTATCCCTTTCTCAATTTCTATCTGTGAAAAATAAAGTATAGGGTAATATAGTGTAGGAAAAACTTAGAAGTGTAAGATTGTGTGGGAAAAAATAAGTAAGGCAACTAGACAGAAAAACTCCTCAATTTTCTAACTTTGGGGGCCATGAGTGCAAACTGGGGGGAAAAACCTTTCTCTGGGCTTTCCGGGCAGTAAAAAAGCTCTCCTTTGAGCTTATGGGGAAGAAAAAGTTTCCTGTGGAAGCTTTTGACCTGGGGACAACTGAAATGCTAAATCAAAGCAACAGGAGAAAGTGTTTTCTCCCTGAGGCAAAAATGGGGGTATACAAAGCCAAAAAGTTTAAAGTTCAGAAGTTTTGGGAAAAGTTGGTCTTCCTCTCTTGGGGAAAAAAAATCCTTCTCTTAAACTAAAAGCTTTTCTTGGAAAACTTGGGAAAAAAACTCTAAAGCCTTAATCTTTCTCAAAAGCGCTCTTAATCTTAAAAACTAAAGCCTTTCAGAACTCTCAGGACAAATTAGAGTCACCTGAAGATATTAGTATGGGGACCACCTGTGATTAGCTCTAAGGGAAAACAACAAATTTAAGACAGCAAAACCTCTCTAAGTTCTTTCAAGCTTAAGAAACCTCCCTGCAATACAGGAGGCAGGGACAAGTTCCTAAAAACCTCTTCTAAGCTGTCTCTTCAAGCTAGTAAGACAGTGGGTGGGTCAGAGTACCCTGAGGGAAACTCTTGGGAGAGTGTGGGTAAAGAGCTACTAAGAGCTCAAAAGGACAGGAAACTTTACCTGAGAAAAGCAAAAAAGCTAAGCTTTTCAGTTACAGCCCAGCGGAGGCATCAAGGGTTTTGTTTCTGAGCAGTTCAGAATGAAGAGGTGCTCCTAATCTTCCTAATGCAAAGATCCCCTGAAGCAATGCAAACTGTTAGCATTGTATCCTCTCTTTTGACCAAAAACCCAGGGGCGACTGGCCAGAGTCTCTGAGTTGGAGGCATTTCAGGGATACTAGGGTTCCTGCAGTTGTAAAGTTCCTGCAGCACAGAGCTGAGGCAGGAAGGTGCAGGACCCAGGGGAAGATGGCTAATCAACAAAGCTAAAGCCAGTGGGAACAGCACAGTTGTCTGCTTTCCTACAAGTTCTGGGTTGGTAGGTCCACAGCAGCAAAAAGAAATCTGAGAAAAAGCTTTCCTATCAGAGAAAGGACCTTTCTGGAAAAACAGTAAAGCTGAACTGTGTCTGAAGCAGTTGTGCTGCTGAGTCAGAACGCTGTCTGGGGAAAGAGCCCAGCCAGGGCAGAACAGAACTATCCAGGAGTAAAGCTTTCTTTTCTATTGGAGAAAGCATCTCTTTGAGAAAAGCTTTGTTTCAACTGAATCCGATGTGATGAGGGAGTCTAGCCCTGAGGGGTGATTGCCTCTGGTATAAGCTCTGTCCTTGAGCACCCAGACAAGCAAACGCAACACATTGGGGTACTGGGCCAGGTGAAGGCCTGATGAAGCAAAACACCTGTCCTAATGGGAGTTTAGAAATGACAAAAACCTCCCTTGTTAGATTTTCAGTCTGTACGCAAACCACACAGACCCCGAAAACAGAAACGGACTAAAGCTCCTACCTTCAGTAGCAGGGAAAGCCGGCACTGTAGTGTTGGAAACTGTTTCTGGGGTAGAGGGGATAAACTGAGACCAAACTGGGAACTGTCTGGGAGAAAGACTCTGAAGAAACAGAGAAGGGACATAATCCTCCCCAGAAAATGCATGACCTGACAAAGCTGCTAGAGTTTGAGGCAGATTCAGGGGGAGAAAAAAAGCCCCTACCTCCAAAGGCAGCTAGCAGAAGTACAGAGCCGCAGACACATACCTGAAGCTCTGCATCTGGCGGGGAAGGAACAAGCAAAATGAGAAATCAGTGGGAGAAAATCTTTCTGAAGGAGCTATGGAAAAGCTCTGATGTAAAATGTTTTTGTTTTTCACTGACTGGCTAAGGCAAGCACGAGCCGCGAGGAAAGTTGCTATCAGAATTGCCCACCTCAATGCGCACTAACAAGGCAGCTGCAGTTCTGATTTGGGGGCCAGTGTCAAATGAAGGAGAAACACCTGTTGAAGCCAGCTGAGGAGAGAATAGGAATCTCCCAATGTGCCATAGCTGAAAATGTAAAATGCTTGTTCAAATCTTCCGTTGCAAAAGCAAAAAACTTTGTTCAAACCTCCCGGGCAAGACTTTGTAAGCAAGTCTGGTAAAAGAGAACCAGTTGACTCTCAGACCTGAAAAGAACTATGGGAAATGACTGTTATAAGGGAAATGATATAAGGGACTGATAAGGGACTGATATTATTATGGACTGATATAAGGGAAATGCATTCTGGGAAAGGTAGTTTTTCCGCTAAGATGGCGACATTGCCCTGAAACACTTTTGTCAGCTCGAAAAATACATTCATGGTAAACTTAAAATACAGCTTTTAAAAGAATAAGGAGGAAAATCGTCTAAGAGTTTAAGTGTCAGTTCCAATGAAAAATGGAAAGGATATGGAACTAGGTGCTTCACAGTTTGGGGCGCCATTGGTAAAATGCCTTATTTACCCTAATAGCTGTGCAAAGTGTTTATGGTAGTTGGATGACAAAAAGCTATCTATAAGAGCAAACAAGTCACTTTAAAATCCTTAAAACAAGGGAAAGCAGTTTATACACTGAACGTTGTCTTAGATATGAAGAAACTTATGTTGAAATTAAAGTTTTTGCCTTGTGAACAAACTGCCAGCAATGAGTAATTCCTTTGCAAATCTAATAAGGAGACAAGGAAACAGGCATTCAAAAAGAAATGACTGCTTTATAGATGGGAAACAAACTTCAGAAAATCTAGATGTCTTACAAAAGAGTTGCTTCACCTGAAAGTTCCTTATAAGAAATCAGTGCTAAATATCACAGCTGCTAATAACATCAGGAGTTAAAGCTAATAAAGGGAAACACTAAATCCTGAAAGAGCTTTTTCTCAAAGTAAACTAATGAAGGAAATGTTTCATGAAAGAACATCTATGTTCTTGACTCCTTTCGAATAGTAAGTTATGGTGAAAATATTGGAACTAACAAGTTAAAATGTTTCAATAAATTCAAGACACTATTCCACAAAAGAAAGCTGCCATGTTTTGTGGGCCATATTAGAGCTCTCTCCAATCTTCCTGGTCCTTTAGCTGATGGTAATGCAATGGCTGAGCATTATCCCAAGTGGAAATGGCTCAACAGTCACATGCTCTTCATCAAAATGGCAAAAGTTTAAGATGGAAAGATCCCTGCTCGGGATTATGGAAGGGCCCGGATCCTGTGTTAGTATGGGGTTGAGGACATGTTTGTTTTTTCACAAGAGGAGAATGAAGCTTGGTGGTTACTGCAGCATCTGATAAGGAGCATGGAACTAAGGAAGGTCAGCTCCAATGACGTTCCTATAAAGGAACCAGAATGAAAGTGGCTCAATTAGTGTTTCTGAGGTTTTATCACTGGTTAATGCAAACAGTAAGAAAATAAGAGTTCGAGCTGTGCTGCTTTTGGCTTTACTAGCTCCTTTAGAAAAATACTTTATATCACCTAATAGCTGTGCAGTATTTGGCAAAGAGCTTTACTGCAGCTAAATACGGTAATTTCATGCTCAGCTTGAAGTGAAGTTTTCGGTAGAACGAACCAAAAGTATTGCTGTAATGGAAACGTTTGTCTGAATTGAAGCACTTAGGGGAGCTATTATGAATTTGGGTGAAGGGACAGTCTCTAGTTAAAAACCGTTTACCGCAGACAGTGCATCTTTGCCGGTTCAGGAACAGCTGAGAGAACTTGGTGTGGAGAGCCGTTTCACTGCACTGCTGCATCTTTAAGATGGCGCTGACACCCTGTCCCTGCCTTCCCGCTGGCGGGACATTCAGACAAAGGCAGCTCCATATTTGGGCTTTGGTATTCGATTACGGCTTGCTATGGCATGTGTACCTATCCTGGGATCCCACGTGGCGTGTGGTGGTCGGTGGAATGAGACCTATAAAGGCTGGGTACGGGCTCCCCCCCCACTTTTAGAGAAGAGGAGAAGATAGAGAATAAAGAGTAAGAAAAAGAACAAAGGCCTGAAATAAAACAACTTGAAGAAGAGCTCGGTGTTGCGTCTCCTTGCTGGTCGAGGTAGCCGCGACAACTCGGCAACTTTGGGGTGTGGCTTCGTCCTGGGAAGGTTACAGTCCCCTAGCAACAACTATTACAATTCTATAACAACACTCACTAAATCCCAGTGCTTTATAGCAAAGCTGACTATAAATTCTAAACTTTAGAAATGATGTATGTACTTCCTGTCTAATCAAGAGAATATAATAGAGATAGTGATAATAATTAAGAGTATGAAGTAGAAAAACATGAAAATAAGATGTGTTTGTAGACATTATTCTCCTGCTAGTTCTGTGTTAAAAAATCTTTAGGTGTGTGCTAAGTTAAATACATGCTAATGGTAGCCCTATATAAGTTTGAAAAATAGATCTATAGAGTTCCTTTAAGAATATAAGCTTGCAAGAAATATCTAAGGTAGTCTTAAGACATTTAGTAATAAGCTTGTAAGAAGTAAAGATACTACTTGTAAATGTAAGTTTAAATAAGAAATAAGACAAGTATATAAGAAGTAATAAGAAATATATTTGCTAAAGTAGTTCTATAGTTCCCTTAAAGAGTATAAATAAGTAGATGTTAATGTTGTATGTGAATTTGTAATGTATATGGTGAAAGAACCCGAGACACAGAAGGTTAGTGTCCCAGTAGACTGCAAAGTAGGCAGTCTGAATGGTTTCAAGAGCTCCAGAAGCCGCTAAGCTAAGAATGGCGGACGCCAGAACCAACACAAGGCATCCACTGCTGAGATCTGTGGAAAATCGATGCAACACAGAAAAACCTGGGCTAACATCAAAAACAGTGCAGTTTAGAATACTACTGTACCTAGAAAAGTCTGTCTGTGAGAACAAAAGTTGCAGAGACGCTTGTTTGAACTAAAATTATTAACTGCAAAAAGTTTTGGTTATAAAACTTCATATTTGGAAGTGAAAGCCTGATACCAGAATTTACTTTTTTGAACTTAAAATGAGATAAAACTACAAAAATTTTGGTTATGGGTTTCTCATATTTGGAAGGCTAGTATCAGAATTTATCCTTTGAATTTTGAGACTTAAGAAATGAAATGCATAATAGAGATTTCACTGCAATGGGACAATTTTGAGTTTATTTATAGTAATGACCTAGCAACTGTTTGCTGGAATTGGGTTAAAAATGGAACCGTTTAAATGAAGAAATTTGTTTCTACCTATACTAAAGATGCAATTTTGTGTATGCATATATGCTGGTGATTCATGAATTGTTCTGTGTTAAGAATGCAATTGTTTTGTGGAACTGTTTATGTAAAAATGGAATTACGTACAGAACTGGTTTTGTGTTACAAATGGAACTGTTTAAATGGAAAAGTTTGGGTTTACTAACTAGGCTTGAGATTTTGTTTAAAAAATTATAAAGAAAAGGGAGAGTTAATATTCCTTAGTCTAATTTCAAAAATTATTTGAGTGGATTAATGTTATGTTTTGTTAGTAAGAAATGCAAATGGGTATACAAAAATTTAAAGTGTAAAGAGTTTTATGAAACTTTTGGATGTCTTGCTAAGTTTTCAAAGTGTGTTAATGGTTAGATTGAGAATATTGTTTTTCAATATGGGTTTGTAGGAATTGTATAAGTTTGGGGTTTTTCTAACTAGGTTTGAGATTTTGTTTAAAAATTATAATGAAAAGGAGGAGTTATGAGCGAATTAAGGTTGAATGTATGTTTGCAGAAATTATGTTTAATCTATTGGTATTAATGCACCCTGATTTGTGGAGTTAAGGAAACATTTAAGTTTGTGAATACATCAGAAGTTTTTCTTATGTTCTGTTAGCAAGAAAATTCAAATGATTAAGAATTAAAGTTGTAAGACAGAAAATTGTTAACTATATATAGCACCATATATGCTAATTCAAATGGTTCTGTTAAGAGTTTGCTTTGTGTTGTAAGATTGGGAGAATTATGACTATATATAGCAAGATTTATGTTAACCTGTTAATGGTAATGATGAAGCTAAGGGATTCTTTAAGTTTGTAGTCACCTTAAGAGTTTTTGGTTTAGAAAGGGCTTGAGGCAACTAAGGCTGCTGTCGTCACCTTGGACCTAATTCAAAAGAGAAATGCCATCTTTATCATCCTCTACTCCCATACTGGGAGGTGTAACAGCTATGGAGATTGCTGTAAGCCATTAATAAGTTATTTTTTATATATTAAGAAAGGGGGCCGGGCGGTAGTGGCGCACGCCTTTAATCCCAGCACTCAGGAGGCAGAGGTAGGCAGATCTCTGAGTTCGAGACCAGCCTGGGCTACCAAGTGAGTTCCAGGAAAAGGCACAAAGCTACACAGAGAAACCCTGTCTCGAAAAACCAAAAAAAAAAAAAGGGGGGGGGGAACTGTGGGAGCCCTTTCTCGGGTTCCTCGTGGCTTTACCCAGCAGGTCCGCATAGAGGATGATTAGGATCACAAGCCTGAGTGCACGTGTCTGAGATGGTCTGCACTTGGCTGTGCTGGGGGAGGAGGTCATTTGCTCCACCCCTTGGTGTCTTTCTAAAAACCCTCGGGCAGAGACAGTCGGGGTCCGTTGGAAAAGGTTCCAGGCCTTCTCGAGGCTATCCTTTATTTTCTGTTTATCTCCGCGATATTCTCCGCAATAAATTCCATCTAATATTTCCTGCTGCTCACACTCAAGAAAACTCTGGGGAGCTGTCTGGTTGGTGGGTAAACGCCCCACAACCCTGTCTGGAAAATCAAAAACAAATAAACAGCAAAAAAAAAAAAAAGAATTAGAAATCTTGTTCTTCACGAAAGTCAGGTCCTGGTCCTGATGCAGACAGCAAATTTATTTGCTGAGCCATCTCAAACATACTCCATGTCTTTATTTGAATCATCATACCCATCTGTGAGATGCATGTTGGTCATTCCAGGAAACTCAGAGAAGGAGACCTTAAACTTTACTGCACATGAAGTGTGAGTCTCCTGTATGAACCCAACATGAGGAACCAGGTGACAGTGGCTCCTTTTCTCTGCAGATAGATTGATGTAGGACTGACTGAATAGGATTAGGAAATTATTTCTATACTGGGTGTTGAGCTATGAAAGTTCTCTTCTTAAACAACCTATAATGGGTTCTGGATGTACGAAGAGATATATATTTTGTCATCCAGCTGTGTCCTACATGTGATATTTGATCCCTGAGTGTTGATATACTGTAAATTTCAAATATGACTTCCAGCAAGGGTTAAATATGGGAGCATTGTGTGTGAAATATCCCTGTCTTGGTATTCACTTTTTACTTCTTGTTTAGAATACTTCCTGAAGATTCCTTTATGCTTCATGACAGTCAACACACAACCACAATGATTTCTCATCTCTATTTTTAATTTAAAAAAGTGAATCCCAGCTTGACCAACCTCCAGTGACTATAGGGACAACACAAATAGAGCTTGTTTTATCTTTCATTTTCTCTCTTTTGGGGCATTGGGATGCCACAAGGTGGGGTAGACCTGGGAGGACCAGGAATTAAGGATGACTGGAGTACATGATGTGAATTTCCCATTTAATCAATAAAAATATGTTTGAAAAAGTGAAGGTAAAATACTGTGATAGCAAAGTCTTTTATTGCCATGTGATTATACAGGCAAAATGGAATACAAAGGAGTAGCTTCAGAGATAGCAATGCTAAAATCCAGACAAATGACAATTCCGAGGTTAAGATCCAGTTCTTAGGTCGGGTGGGTACTAGAGGCCAATAAGATGAAACAGGTCCAACTATTATAGGTTTTTACTTGAAGGTTACCAGCTCAAAGGGAAATGCTTAAAGAATAAGGCCCCATAGCTAGATGAGCCTGTTGTTAAATGTTAGTGATCTCAGCATTCAGGAGTACCAGAATTAAGGGTCAGAAGTTCAAGGGAAAGTATGAGCTGTGAGGCTATTAAGAAAAAGAAATGAAAGGAAAAAAATGGAGTGTGGATAGACCCCATTCCCTTTGTTCTATGTTCTAATTTTCCTTCAGCCAACTTTAAGATCCAACTGAACATCTTCGCTTGAACCACTCTCATGTACACCTTTGGTTTGGGAGAAATACACCCAGGATAATTTCAGAGTGTTGGCCTTTATCTGGAATATAAATAAACAGATTTGAAGATATTCCCCATGAGAAGTGGATTTGAAACTAGAAGTACGCTAAAGACATTATGTCCTCAGCTTATTTTAAAATCTCCCGCACCCCACTGCCACCCTCTCAGCAGGGTCTCACTGTGTAACTCAGAGATCCTCCTGCCTCTGCCTCCCAAGGGCTGGAATTAAAGGCATGAAGAACCACCACACACTGACAGAATCATTTCTTATCTGACAGTTTTCCATCCTGCAACATTAGGCTGTGTCTTATTCTGATCTTTTATCAATCCAGTGAGACTTTCCAGGGCTGTCAAATTTAGTTAGATGTCAAAAAAAGATTTAAAGTAGAATTTAATTTTGGAAAATTTTGTCAAAAATGGTCGGGGACTGGAGAGATGATTCAGTGATTAAGAGTACATGCTGCTCTTTCATGGAACTTAGGTTCCATGACAAAACCCCACATGGTAACTAACAACTCAAGTTCCAATGTCCTCTTCTGCCCTCCACAGGCACCAGGCACACATGATGTACATTCTATTACACACACGCAAGCTAAACACTCACACATGTGAAATGATATATAACATACAATCATATATAACTTAGAAATTTAAAACTTAAGCCAAGCTGTGGTGACACATTCCTTTAAGCCCAGCTGGAGAGGCAGAGGTAGGAGGATCTCTCAATTTGAGGCCAGCCTGGTCTAAAGGGTGAGTTTCAGTACAGCCAGGACTACACAGAGGAAACCCTATCTCTAAATGCCAAAAAAAAGAACTCACAGACACCTGCCTGCCTCTGCATCCCTAGAGCTGAGATTAAACTCATGAGGAGGGTTCTCGTATTTCTCCAAGTGCTTTGTTGATTTGGCTAAAGAAGACCCAGAAGATCTTCAAACAAAATACGTAAAAAAAGATTTCTCTTCCATTCTTTCTTCATTTCCCCCCTAGTCTCAAGGGAAGCATAGGAAATCCAGTGTCACAGGAATACCGGTGTCTCAGAGTTCAAGCTTTCCAGATGCTGAGTGCATTTGTGTGGCTCTAGCATGTATGTAAGTTTGTTCTTTGCACACTGGCTTTGAAACAGTGACTTCAGCCCTGTTATCTTACGCTGACAGTTTTGCTTCTTCAGGCTTTAAATGGTGCAGTGGGTGAGTACCACCAAACTAAGAGGCAAACTTTGAGAGTAATAAGTGATGACACACTGGGAAGAGACAGCTCATGTTCCACTGTGCCCTTCTCACTGTGGTAATTAGGTTTGAGTGATTTAACTGCCAAGTCCTACTTCCATCAAGGGCGGCTTACATGGGCATTGTGTCTGAAATGTCCTTGTCTTAGAGATCATGGCAGTCTGCACACAACCCCAACGATGATCAAGTACAAGAACTCTGATCTCTACTTTCTTTTTTTGTATTTATTGTTTTTGTAACCCACCTGCATTTTTCCTTTCACTTCTCTCTTCCTAGCACCCCAATACCCATGTCTCCTCCATTTCTCTTCAGAAAAGGACAGGCCACCCATGGATATCAATCATCCATGCTATATCAAGGGGCAGTGAGACTAGGCACCTCTTCTCCTATTAAGGCTGAGTGAGACAACCCAGGAGGAAAGGGTCCAAACTCTCTTATACCTGTTAGAATGGCCAAGATAAAAAACCACAAGTGACAGTTCATGCTTGTGAGTATGTGGAGCAAGTGGAACACTCCTCTATTGCGGCTGGGAATATAAAAATGTAAAGCCATTTGGAATCCGTATGGTGGTTTCTTAGAAAAATGGAAATTGATCTACCTCAAGACCCAGTTATACTACTACTGGACATATACCGAAAGAATGCTTCATCCTACCATAAGGTCATTTGCTCAACTATGTTCATAGCATTTTTATTTGTAATAGCCAGAAACTGGAAACAACCTAGATGTGCCTCAACTGAAGAATGAATGAAGAAAATGTGGTACATTTACACAATAGAGTATTACTCAGCTGTTAAAAACAAATGGATGAAACTAGAAAAGATCATCCTGAGAGAGGTAACTCAGACCCAGAAAGACAAACATGGTATGTAAGCATGCTACAGTGTAGACCCAGAGAAACTAAATAACAAGGAGGGATCAAGGGGCAATGCATGGATCTCACTGTGAAGAAGAAATTGAAAAGACACCACCAGTGAACAGGGTGAGGCATCTGGATAGGGGTGTGGGGATGAGAACAGGAGGGTCATGAGGATGGCGGGGATGGAGGGAAAGAGTACTGGGAGAAACATTTCTGGGAAGAGCTAGAAACCTAATGCAATGGAAACTCTCTTGTCTCTATTTTGAATAAACAAATTGAGGAAGAAATTGTCGGATACCAATTCTCTTATTGTTATCTAAATGTACAGGCAAAAGAGAACATATGTCACAGCTTCAGGGACAGCCACACCAAAATACAGACAGAAATCACAATTACAGGTTTAAGATCCAGCACTAAGGTTGGAGAGAGTTGGGAGGTCAAGAATGTGACATTTGTTCAACTATTGGAGGGTTTTATTTGAAGGTGGTTCCTTGTAAGGGTCCCACTCAACTCTCAATGGATATCATTGTTGGACCCCAAAGGTTAGGGTCTTGAGTGGGTGCCACAAGAACCCAGACTCTGGTCCAGTTGATGCAATAGCAAGAGGTTTTTATTTTGACTGTACAGAAGGGCAAACTCAAGCTCCAAAGAGTAAGAGTCACACAGCACCATAGTTCATAGGTGCTTTTAAAGGAAAAACCCACAAAGGCCACAAGATTACAATTCCCATACAATGTCATTTTGATTGATTTATGTCTAGAAGCTAATTTCATAAGATAATGGCCTGATCACAGAGTGATCAGAGTGGGTACAGTTACGTCAGTACCTGTACAGGAAGAATTGGTACATTCTTCCTGAAACCTCAAAGGGGGGGAAGAATTGGCAGGAGTGGAGTTTACACAAAGGTCACGGTGGTCCTTCCTGGAACACCTGCAATTATTCCAGTCACAGTTGAACACATCTCTTAATAGAAATCTCTTTACATTGTTACATGGTTGCAGGGGAGATTGAATAATGGCTGAATCAGGTTGCCCTGGGAACTAGATTTTTTAGTTCCTCATTTCCTGAAGTTTGGGCTTGGGAGTGTAAGGCTGAAGGGTTAGGGTCTTTCATCATTATCTGCAAAGAATGAAAACACAGTGCATATTTGACTTTGTCAACCTGGATCAGACTTTGGGGAGTCTATTGCCAGACTGTTCACTGGCAGCACATTGAAAACATAGTACAATTTAGGCAAGTGTTCCAGGCAGCAACCAGTCCAATCTGTCCAATTCCAAGTGCAAAATAAAGCTCAGGGTGTGACTACATAGAAACTTTTTTACAAAGTACACATGACCATGATGATGGGTTCTATAGCTAAAAGGCCAATATCTAGTGTGATCTTGGACCAATAGCATAGAGGTCAGCAGGCCATAAAGGATATGTGACCTGTAGTCTGGGATAATCATTCTGGGGCATTTGGGTGAAGTCTGTCTCTATAGCTAAAGCTCTCCAGGTCCTCAACAAAATCCACTCTGGGTTTTCAAGATGGAATGTAGTTGATTTTTTATCTCCATTGAGGAGACATCCCTGCATGATTAAAATTCCTGGTATTTGCCAGGCGGTGGTAGTGCACGCCTATAATTCCAGCACTTGGGAGGCAGAGGCAGGCAGATATCTGTGAGTTCAGGGCCAGCCTGGACTACAGAGTGAGTTCCAGGAAAGGTGCAAAGCTACACAGCGAAACCCTGTCTCGAAAAACCAAAAAAAAAAATTATTCCTGGTATTAATGTACTGTGTCCCGAACAATCACTAACTGTGAAGAACACCAGACAATACTCCTCCAGGTTACTGGGGTCCCACAGTACCTTTAAAAGCTACCAGAACAACATTTACAAGTATTGTTTCTCTGATGCCAAATCATCATTTAGAAATGCAAATAATTTTCTCTGACTCTACAAGTCTCCTGTCCCTTCATCCCATTGTTCTTCATGTCAACCTGAGTCCCTGTGAGTTGAACCCTTTGCACTCTATTTTCTTTCCAATATATTAAGCACTGTGAAGCCATATGCTGTAGCACACCTTGATGAGAGACATGTCTGTAAGATGCCATGACTTGATTAGGGCGATGGGGAAAGAAACAGATATTGAAATGCTGGGAACAAGTGGGCTGTGCACTCGGATGAAGACACACTAGCAACCCATAAAACTCAGCACATTTTATTACAGGCAATCGAGGATGTACACAGTATACAAACACTCCCAACACTAGGCTTCCATTTTTAGTACCAGAAGAAACCTTATCCTACTTATGGACAAAGACAAAAAAGTCTGGCCTCCAGGGTATAAAAACAGCAGTGAAAACAGTTCAAGCAGGTTCTTGTAGAAAAGGAGACTTTCTTGGGCTGCCTTTCTGCCCTGAGTATATCCAGCAGCTCAGGACAAAGTAGCTTAAATTTGTCTTTAAGTATTCACAATTCCTCATAGCATTCCAGAGGTGCGGGGTACTTCTCATGGGTCAGCTTGCTCAGCTTGGCTGTGTGACATAGAAGGTTCTTCAGGACAAGAGATATTATTATGATAAAAATTGACCATAGTAAGCTGGGAACATTGGCTCAGGGAAGGCAAGATAGCATTGAAATGACAATCCCTCATCTCACACTCCTCCAATTCCAGGGTATCCAGGGTACTTGTGATTCTCTCAAGGAGAACCCCAAGAAGCTTAGGGCATGAATCAGATAGCTCTACACCACTCAGGTTCAGATGTTTGAGCTCACGGATGTTCAGGCACTGGCTCAGGTAATCCAAGTCTGACTGGGAGAGCCAGCAGTCAGTGATTGACAGGGTCTTCAAGGGGGTCTTCAGGCACCTAAGGAGAGATCAAGAGATTAGATATGCCAAATAGTATTGAAGAGGATTGATGGGAATGAAAGCAAAGCAGATGATGCTTTCTTCAAATTTAGTCTGTCTATATGATGGATTCATTCAGCTTCATCCTAGCAGTGTCTTTAAGAGTCCCCTGAGATGGGCCCTGGGACACAGCCAGTCCCCAGGAACCCTGACCCAACTCTGCCCCAGTTGCTGGCCAGCAGGGAAAACCCCTGAGGCCAGGCTCCTCCTACCAAACCCCCATCAGACCCTGCAATCCACAAGACCACACCCTACCCCAATACCCATCTGCTTGTGACCCCAGTAACTTCCTGAGACAAGGAAACCGATCTGCCAGCTCTCACTGGGTCAAGAGGTGAGTGACTCTTCTCCCACCCAGAGAGTCCTGCCTCTAGGACCCAGATCCTGGGGAACAACCAGTCCTCAGGAACCCCCATCCACCTCTGCCCCAGTTGCTGGCCAGCAGTGAAAACTCCTGGGCCAGGCTCTCCCCACCAAAAACCCCCATCAAATCCTGCATCTACAAGACCCACACCGTACTCCAATACCCATCTGCCTGAGACCCCAGTAACTTCCTGAGACCAGGAATCCACCAGCTCTCATTGGACCAAGAAAGGCTTCATGAGAAAAAACATCAAAGTTTTTCCTACATTCTGTTAGCAAGAAAATTCAAATGATTCTACTAAGAGTTAAAGTTGTAAGACTGAGAAAATTAACTATATAGTCCAGTCCCAAGTAGGCTCCACAGCCATTGATCCAGCTTTCATGAATTCCCTCTAGTTTGATTTGAGCTATGGAAGATGCTGTCTATAGCCAATATAGTTCCCACTATTACATGTGTAGTGTCCTTGATGGATATTCCTTCACAATTAGTCATGGTCTAGGGCAACAAAGACATAACAACCATGACACATTGAGTGTAGGACTTCCTGTCTCTATTTCTAAAAACAAGAAACGTGATGAAGAAAAAAAAATAGTGTGATACCAAGTTCTTATATTGCTACCTGATTTGATCTCTTAATCACTGAGAGATTGTCTCTGTCTCTGTCTCTGCAGGTCTGGTCCCTTCCCATCTTAATTATACTTCTTAACCATAGATCTTAGAAGCTGGTGAGCTGGAACTTCCAGAAGGCTATTGCATTTTGAAATGACCTATCGTATAATTAACCCCAAATATCAACAAATATATAATAGACTATCATACAGCTAGCTACAGTGTCCTGCATGCCATATGAGTCAGCTTTATTAATGTCTTGAGAGCAAAAATGAAATCCCTTGAGTCTTGGGAATGCCATAATTTTGGGACCACTGCTAGAGTAGAGAGTGGGCCTGAGTGGGCGGCGTATTTACTTTACTTGGTATGTGACCTTTCATCTAGTCTTCTTTGTCCCCTGGGATTTTCTCTTTTTTTTTATGTTACTCCACTAGAAGAGCATTGAAATATATTTATTCTCCTATTTGTCATTAATACATCCTTAGGCAATGAGGATCTATTGTTGAGCAGAGCTGTACAGAAAGGAAGGAGAGTGTGGGCAGTCTCTAGGACAATGGTTCTCAATCTGTGGATTTTGACCCCTTTGACAAACCTTTATCTCCAAAAATATTTTTTTTGTTTTTTTTTTAATTTTAAATGCTGAATGTCATTTATTTAAGGGGGGAGGAGGTCTTAAATACAGGCTTACAGCACAATGGGAGGGGGATTTTCTTAAGCCCAGCAGGTTTTGGAGTTAATTTTGCCTGTCTGTGACCAGTTTATGCTCACAAGGAAACCTTAAATTCAGAGACTCATGTCCCTGTAAATGAGAAAGAAAATAAAATAAATAAACAAAAACCACAAACAAAAGCCATGATTGCCTGAGAGCCTCTAGATAGAAGGTAGGTCACTTAGTTAATCCCAGGTCATCCTGCACTAGGGGAGACCATGCCCCAGATAAACAGACTGTTAAATGGAAGTAAACAAAGTAAACAGGCTATCAAAGAAGTCTCAGTAGCTCACACCAGTAGTTTCAGCCCTTGGGAATCTGAAGCAGGAAAAATGGTCTGCAGAATGAGTGAGAGGTTAGTGTGGACAATGTAGCAAGACCCTGACTCAAAAAGAAATGAGAAGACCTTGTGTAGTGCAGACTTCTAATCCCAATATAATAAAAAATTCTTCAGTAGCTAGGCAGTGGTGACACATACCTTTAATCCCAGTACTCGGGAGGCAGAGGCAGGCAGATCTGAGTTTGAGGCCAGCCTGGTCTACAAAGTGAGTTCCAGGAAAGGCACAAAACTATACAGAGAAACCCTGTCTCGAAAAACCAAAAAAAAGTCTTTATCAATGGGCCAGTGACTACACTGGGTGCTCAGGCTCTCTGTGTAGCACTGAGCCTTTCCCAGGATGAGCTTTTAAGCATGAAAACCATGTTCTGGGTTGACATAGTTTAAATAGCTTCTGTAATTTGATTTCTGATTAACTAAAACAAAGCAAGGTTGGTACATTTGAGACTTTCCTAGAACTATGAATTTTGAGGGATTAGGTTTTGTTTTTGTATTGGGTTGTGGTGCTTACTTTCTGCCTGCTGAGTGCTATAGCCTGACCGGTACTTCCATCATGGAGTCAGTTATGCTAAGGTCTGTGGCCCTGTTAGATTAACCAATGTGCCATCCCCTTGGTTTCAGCTTTTCATTTTTTATTTAAAAGTTTTAACATTTGCTTTTTGGCAGCAGTAGATATTGGGTGGGACATGGCGATCCTAGCCAAGTGGTTTCTTGCAAAATGTTCCCCATGCTTCATTGAGTGGATGGAGGCTTCACGAGCATAAGATGAGGAGTCATGGTGTAGAATTCCTGATTCTTCAGGTCTTTCTGCCAAGCTGTTCTTTGAGACTGGGCCACAGCTCTCAGTGTTGCTGGTTCAGACAGGGTTTCATTATGTGGCTCAGGCTAGACTCAAACTTTTGACTCTCCTCTTGTCTCCTGTAATATGTATGCATGCTACAGATACTTTATCAGCTAAGCTGATGCATCCTCGGTACCAATGTCACAAAATGAATTCAATCCCATGGTCCTCCTCTCTTGCATGCCACAGCATCCAGCACGGCTCTAAAATTCCAGAAGTGATTCATGACCAGGCCAAAAGTCCTTTAACAGTGACATGGTCAGCTTTATAGTTCAGATCTATCATGAGGAACAGTCCTGTAAATTCTGAGCTGACTCACTGTCAGAAGTGTTGTTGGTATATGAATAAAACTCCGATATGGCAGCTCACTCATATCACAGGGCAGTATGATACAGGAGGGTTGCTGAGAGTTGGAGCCCAGTCTAGGCACCAATCAAGCTAACCTTAGGTAGTACACTGTGAAACCCCATCTCAAAAGATTCAGAAACCAAGTCCATCAATCCATAACTAACAAGTCACTGTGCCTTAGTTGGGTCAATGAATTGGTTAGTAACTATTGCTCTAGTTAGTCTAAGTTCTTTTCATAGGTAACGATCTGATCCACTCCACATAGACAATGTCAGAATTACAAAAGAAGTGGTTGGTCTTTCGAGACAGGGTTTCTCTGTGTTGCTTTGGAGCCTGTCCTGGAACTTACTCTGTAGACCAGGCTGGCCTCAACTCACAGAGATCCCCTGCCTCTGCCACCACTTTCTGGCTTTTTTTGGTTTTTGACAAGAACTTCCTACATAATTCTGCCTGACCTGAAGTTCTCAGACATTCTGCTGGATAGTAATCAGAGCCAGCAAGTTTTGTTTATGTCAAAGTCATTGAGTCTGTTTTAGTGTCCCTGGTTAGAGACAGTCCCACTGTGAATATCAGGTTGAACCTGAACTCCATGAAATTCTGGGGGATAGTTATATATGAATCATTCAAATGATTTGACTGTGGTCTTTTTCTATTTCTTTCTTTTTTTTGTTCTTTGACGTGACACAGAATCTGTCTGTAGAAAAGGCTGAATTGAACTCATAGAAATTGTCTCCAAGTGATGAGATTAAAGGCATGTGCTGCTAACGCCCAGCTTGTGCTGATGTTTAGGTCAATTTAAACCAGAAATGGTTGTGTATACCTTTAATCTCAGCACTTGGGAGGCAGAGGCACGCAGATCTCTTTGAGTTGGAGGCTAGCCTGGGCTACAGAGTGTGTTCCAGGACTGCCCTGGCTGAGATCCCATAACAACAACCACAATAGCAAGAAGTCCTTTTTCTTTGCTGGTTTATACATGGTTGCATCATGGAGACTAGGATGTTCTGAATCTTGCAGGAAGCAGCCTGCTTCCCTGGTCTCAGTGTTCAAACTAAAAATGTAAAACACCATTCTATCCTTAATTGGAAATATCATACTTTTTTATTTTTAGTCCTCCATTAGTTTTTGGAGACCTCAAGTAGGATGTTCTAGAACTGTAGGAGTAACTAACCATGACATTGGACTAGTGAGTTTCTTGACTGTAACATGTAAATTATCATTTCCATCCCAGAGTCCTGTCTTTCCAGATGCTTTACAAACATTACAGACCATGGCAGTACCTACTGAAGGTTCACTGACTGAATTTTTAGTCTTTCTTTCTTTCTTTCTTTCTTTCTTTCTTTCTTTCTTTCTTTCTTTCTTTCTTTCTTTCTTTCTTTCTCTCTCTCTCTCTCTCTCTCTCTCTTTGTTTCTTCCTTCCTTCTTTCCTTCCTTCCTTCCTTCCTTTCTTCCTTCCTTCCTTCCTTTCTTCTTTTTTTTTTTTGGTTTTTCAAGACAAGGTTTCTCTCTCTGTGTAGCTCAGATTCCCTTTGTGTAGCTCACAGATTCCCTCAATTGTTCCAGGCTGGATCAGCCAGGTGAACCCAGACTAGCAAAGTTGGAAATGGGATGTTTCCTTTGCTTTCTTTGAGGTCCTGGAGAACTGACCACATGGGCTGAGTCTTCAGGCTTCCTGGAGAGCCCTTAGTGGAAATGGATTCACCTGAACTGTGGTTGGAATAGGATGGGGTGTTTGGGAAAGAGCATGCTTTTGAGAGGCTTCACACTGCAGACAGGAGAAGTGTGGCCTTAAAACCCTCACATGGTGATCAAAATGTGAAAACTGAGATGTCCAACATCACCACGGAGAGGTCCTTGTGTGGGAAGAAGGACTTCCTACGTTTTCTGAATGGTGTCTTTGCTTTCATGCTTCCTCAGCATTATTATCCCTGAAAACCAGTCATGATG
>CABHPH010149942.1:2114-16442 GCA_902168325.1 Peromyscus nudipes
GAGAGAGAGAGAGAGAGAGAGAGAGAGAGAGAGAGAGAGAGAGAGAGAGAGAGAGGATTTCTCTGTGTAGCTGTCTGTCCTGGAACTCGCTTGCTCTGTAGGCCAGGCTGGCCTTGAACTCAGCCATCCACCTGCCTCTGCCTCTGAGTGCTGGGATTAAAGGTTAGTGCCACTACCACCCAGCTTTGAGTTTCATAATGTTTAATTTTTACATTTAGATTATTTATCCATTTTAAGTTAATTTGTTGTGTATGGTGTGAGATAGGAGGACCACCTATGAGCTTTATTCTAACCAGCGCTAACAGCCTCAAGGTGTCACATGGTAGATGTTCATTTACTGCTCAGTAACAAATGTCCTAAATCTTGATGGAAAACTAGTGAGTATGTGTTGGGTACTATAGTAAATCGGGAGGGAAAGATCACTTGGTTCTGGTGAGAATGCTTTAATGCTCTACCTGGGCTTGGAACAGTTCTTACAGGATGAGATTTCCGTGGTAGAGCCTGGGCCATACTCTGCCCTTGTGCCCATTAAGACCTGATATGTACGTCTTATCACTGAGTCACATTCATACCCCCTCCTTGTCTTTTTTTAAGACATTGTTAAATTGTACCTATTGGTCTGAAGCTCAGTGTAACCCAGTTGGTCCTTTAACTTGCTGCTTTCCTAATGGGCACCCTAGGATTACAGACATGTGCCATCATGCCAGCCTCTTTTTTTATATATAATTTATTTTTATTTTATGTGCATTGGTGTTTTGCCTGCATGTATGTCTGTGTGAGGGTGTCAGATCTTAGAGTTATAGACAGTTGTGAGCTGCCATGTGGGTGCTGGGAATTGAACATGGGTCCTCTGGAAGAGCAGTCAGTGCTCTTAACCGCTGAGCCATCTCTTCAGCCCCTCATGCCAGCCTCTTAAAAAAACTATCAACCTTGCATAGTGGTGCACACCTATAATCCCAGTACTCAGGAGGCAGAGGCAAATGGATCTTTGTGAGTTCAAGGCCAGCCTTGCCTACATAGCAAGTTCTAGGACAGCCAGAGCTACATAGAGACCCCTCCTCAGAAAAACAAAAACAACAAACAAAAACATCAAAACCAAAATTATGTAGATGAGCCTTTTGCCTGCATGTGTGTACACCACATGTGTGCAGTGCCCGCAGAGGCCAGAGGAGGGCGCTGTACCCCTGGAACTGGGGTAACAGACAGTTATGAGCACCTTGTAGATGTTGGGAATTGAACCTTGGTCTTCTCTGTAAGAGTATCAAGTGCTTTTAACCTCTGAGTTGTCTTTCCAGCCCCTATATCTGCCTGTTATCTTCTTCTCTAGTTATTTTTTCTCTTCACACTGCATTTTGAATTCTTTGGAAAAAAAATTTTTTTAGAATCTTCTTTTCACTTTGAGTAAGTATGTTTTTAATTACTGGACGTTGTGGTTTGATTCTTGAGTCCTTTTGTGTTTTCACTCAAATCATTCTGCTTCCAAAAGCACCCCTCCATTTTTGTCTCTCTTGTCCCTATATTCATCTCCAGAAAACTCATCAAAAACGACAGTTTAGAATGTTAGCTTTATCCCAGCACTTGAGCGCCAGAGGCAAGTAGATCTCGGTGAGTTTGAGGCCAGCCTGGTCTTCCAAGACAGCCAGTGCTATGTAGAGAAACCCTGCTTCAAAAAAACAAACAAAAGCATTTATCTATTAATTATGGGGGGGGAATCATAAGGTTGGTAAATAAAAAATATTATAGCTGTAGCTATATTTCCAGCCTTTGTTTTTGTTTAAACTTGGCTTATTCCGAAATCTAACCTGGAGACGCTTGCGATCCTGAGTGCTCAACCTGTAGTACCAACAGTCAACAAAAGCCACTCCAGACTTCTTTGTGGAAAGGCTCTAACTTGCTGTTGAGGTGAAATGTCTGTACCTTTCTTTCTAGATTTGGAATGGAGAGAAATGGAAGGAGGTGACTGCGGGTTCCACTATGGAGGTAGAAACCATGGGACTTGGGACAAATTGGATTGGGGAAGGGGAGGGTATAAGTACAAAGTGAAAAATAACTAGACTTGATGGTTTTATATTTTTATATTGTTAAAATTTCAAGGAATTGCCATTTTGGTTTTTTTAAAAAAAGGGTTTGGGTTTGTTTCACTTAATTTACTTTTGTCAGTCTATTTGACATTATTATCATATTATTAGATTAATTCCCTTTGTTTTCCTTTGCTTTTTCTCATAGATGGTACAAACGAGGCTCAGGACAATGACTTCCCAACAGGTATACATTTCCTCTTTCTTTTTCAGCTTTCCATTCTACCGAGGAGAGTACCGTATAGGTGGCTAGTTCTCAAACTTGACTGTATCAGATCATGTGGGTATTTGACTCTGACCCCTCTTGTCTATGAACTATTAGTAATGTTGCTAAAAACCAAACCACTCAGGAACTTATTATCGAGTAATCATTTCTTCCTTTAACTTGTCTATACTGCCACTGTGAGTTACTGTCTTTGTGAGTGGAGGCTTTCCCATTATCTTATTTTTAACAAGTTCCTGAAGTGATTCTAATGCCTAGCTATCTAGATTTAGAAACTCTAGCAGTAGCTTCATCCGGTCTCCTAAGGGCCGGATGCCGGATATGGGTACATATGTAGAAAGAGGTTATTTTTTGTGGTTTTCCCATCAAAAAGCTTTGATGGTCATGCTACTTACGCAGCAATGGTGGTTGTGTATCCCTGGCTTCATTTGGGCACAACAAGGAAACCTGAGGAATAGCGGTGTAGAATTTCTGCCACAGAGCAGTCCTCCTGTGTAGTTTTTCTGTTTTTGTTTATTCTTATAATTATATTTGTTTGGGGCTGGAGAAATGACTCAGTGGTTAAGAGCACTTGTTGCTCTTGCAGAGGACCTGGGTTTGGTTTTTAGAACTCACTTGATGGCTAGTAACGCTGTTATTCCAGTTCCAGAAGGTTCTGATGCCCTCTTCTGGCCTCTTTGGACACTGCATGCATATAATACAGGAAAAACACCCATCCATATAGAGAGAAAATAAAACTAAATCTTTTTTTAAATTAAGGTTTTTTATTTGTGTGTGTGTGCCCATGTGGAGGTGTATAGAGGTCAGAAGACAGTTTGAGGATCTGTTTTCTCCTTCTGCCATGTGGCTTCCAGGGATCAAACTCAGATCATCAGGTTTGGAGGCAAATGGTTTACCTGGTGAACAATAATACCAGGCTAGTTGTTCTGTTTTGAAAACAATTTACAGGCCCCCTGTAACTTCTCAAGTGGTCCTTCTACCATATTGCTGTAGAACTTGGAGCTGGCAAGATGCCTCAGAGGTAAAAATGTGAGCTACCAAGTTGGATCCCCAGGATTCCTACAGGTTTTTCTCTCATCTGTATTCATGTGCCATAGCTCATGTGTGCAAATAAGTTTAGAGTTCTGAGCCCTAAAACTAATGCTATTGGATACTTACAGTGTTGTATGCCTGTAGTCCCAAGGTAGAGGCGAAAGATTGAATCTGTTCACAGGTTTGAGACAAGACTAGGGAACACCCTCACCTCCTCCCTTGAAAGAAGAAGAAAAAAGAGTTATGGATATAGCTCAGTGGTAAAGTACTGCCTAGCATGTGGGGTCCATTTCAGTACTGCACAATAAATAAATACATAAATAAGAAGTGAACCACTTACGTTGGATATGAACATTGGTAAGATACCAGGCCAAGATCCGGATACAGTTAGAACTTTTATGATCATTAACTTGTAAAGTTTGCATTATATAGGGTGACATTTGAATATCTAAAACATTCAGTGTCTACCAGACGTCAGTCAACACCAGATGTTTTGTTGTTACTGCATTAGTCAGGGATCTCTAGAGTAACAGAACTCACAGAATGATCTATAGAAAGGGTAAACAGCAAAAACTTCCTTCTTCCATGTCCTTACATAGGCTTCCAGCAGAAGGCATGGTCCAGATCGGATGTGGGTCTTCCCACCTCAAGAGATCTGGATTAAAGGTGTGTTTTGCCACCTCAAAGATCTAAATTAGAAGTGGATCTTCCCACTTAAAATTAAGCAAAAATCCCTTCAGGTGTGTCCCTCCATTTTTTGGCTTTAGTTAATTCCAGATGTAGTCAAGTTGACAACTAAGAATATTCTTCATAGTCACTAAAACTCAAGTAATTATACAGGGAGTGATAGTTTACAGTACACTCCTAACAATTTTGAGGTTAGTATGAGGTACATAGTGAGACTGTCTTAAAAATATCAAGAGTTCACTGGGTGTGGTGGTGTACACCTTTAATCCCAGTGCTCAGATAGATCTATAATTTTGAGGTCATCCTGGTTAAGGATATTAGATAGATTAAGGATAGCTAGGGCTACATAGTGAGATCCAGGAGAGCTAGGGCTATATAGAACAACCTTGTTTCAAAACAAACAAAAATAAAACTTTAAAACTTAAGAATAAAAATTTAAATATATATATGTTTATGTATCTTGATACATGAATAAAGTTGGAGATACAGCTTCATGGTAGAACATTTGCCTGGCATACAGAGGGCTCCCCCATCTTCAGCACCACAAAAATCCCAAATCACAACACAAACCAGTCCAGTTTTGGTCTTGGATTTGCAAAAGGGTGCTGAGCAGTGGTTGCTCTTTTCCTTTAAAAATAGTCTCTAGTAGCTGGGCGTTAGTGGCGCACGCCTTTAATCCCAGCACTCGGGAGGCAGAGGCAGGCGGATCTCTGTGAGTTCAAGGCCAGCCTGGGCTACCAAGTGAGCTCCAGGAAAGGCACAAAGCTACACAGAGAAACCCTGTCTCGAAAAATCAAAAAAAAAAAAAAAAAAAAGTCTCTAGTTTATTAACAAAGATAAAAACACCCCCCCCCAAAAAAACCCCAAAAATCCCAAAAATCATTTACCGGTATCCCAGAGTGTAAATAGTGGTTGTACCCTCATGGGAATTTCTTGGTGACATTTTTTTCCTCATGGGAATTTCTTGGTGACATTTTTTTCCTCCAGGTTTTGAGGCAGTTTTTTGCTATATATCCCATGCTCACCTTGAATTTGCATCAATCCTCCTGTTTCCACTTCTTGAGTGCTAGAGTTCCAGGCATGTTCCAGCATGCCCCCCAGATTCCTGACTGGGCTAGAGCATGAGGGGTAGATAACCTTGTAGCTGGTTTGAGGTCTGAGAAGTGGAGTTCAGCCCGAGAGAACATGTGCGGCTCATTCTAATTGCTTATGTTTGAGCTCAGAGTTAGATGTTGCAGCTATCTAGAAAAACTAAAAATCACTGCATTAACATGAACTCTCTTGACTTCTAAATATAACTCCTCAGTTTCTCTGTTCCCCCTCACTTCCCTTCCTCCCTCCTCACCCCACCTCTGTTTCTTTCTTTAAGATTGGGTCTTTCTGTATGATCCTGGCTGGCCTGGGATGCTCTGTGAAGACTAGGCTAGCCTTGAATTTGTAAGAGATCTATCTGCCTCTGCTTCCCTAGTACTGGAATTAAAGGCATGAATCATCATGCCTGGCTGTTGATTAGTTTTAGTTATGTGTCTGGTTGTTTGTGTCTGTGTGGGGATGTGGATGTGGATGTCGGTGCCTGCAGAGGCTGTGGGATCCCTGGAGCTGGAGTTATAAAGAGGGTTAGCTACCTAAAGAGGTTGCTGAGAAGTGAACTCTGGCCTTTTGCTTTGCTCTGGAAGAGCAATATGTGCTTTAAACCACCAAGTCATCTTGCCAGCCCATCTTCCTTCCTATATAGTTAATGTCTGATACATTTTAGTTAGGTGATTTTACCTTCTTATATAGAGGGTTTTACCTTGTGCCCTGATCTTAAGTCAGCCCAGCATATCCTGGTTCCCTGGACCTGCATCCTCTTCTGAGGAATGTCTTCTCCAACCCTTCCCTGCTAGGCTTTTCTCCAGCTCTACCTAGATCCTGACTTGAGAACAAAGGCTGAACTTTGCTGTCTTTGTTTTTCCTGCAGTGGAGAGAAGCAGGCTTCAGGAAATGCTGTCCTTGTTGGGACTGGAGACATACCAGGCACAGAAGCTCACCCTCCAGGACTCCCTGCAGATCAGCTTTGACAGCATGAAGAACTGGGCTCCTCAGGTTCCCAAGGACCTTCCCTGGCATTTCCTCAGGAAGCTGCAAGCCCTTAATGCTGAGGCCAGGAACACCACCATGGTGCTGGACATGCCTCCAGATGCCTGGCCGGCAGAGAAAGAGAGCCAGATGGAGGAGGAGATGATCTACTGGGACCCAGCTGAGGAGATCGCTGCGGATGACATCTACTCCTTTTCTGAGCTGCCCATGCCTGACACGCCTGTGAACCCCTTGGACCTCCTCTGTGCCCTTCTGCTGTCCTCAGACACCTTCCTGCAGCAGGAGGTCCTGCTGAAGATGTCCCTCTGCCAGTTCGCCCTCCCGCTTGTGCTGCCTGACTCAGAAAACCACTACCACACCTTTCTGCTCTGGGCCCTGCGGGGGGTTGTGCGGACGTGGTATTTCCAGCCCCCGCGGGGCCTTGGGAGTTTTCGAGAAGATAGTGCGGTCCTGTCCAGGGCGCCCACCTTTGCCTTCGTGCGCATGGATGTCAGCAGCAACTCCAAGTCCCAGCTGCTCAATGCCATCCTCAGCCCGGCCCGGCGGCAGTGGGATTGCTTCTGGCATCGGGACCTCAATCTGGGCACCAATCCTCGAGAGATTGCCGATGGGTTAGTAGAAATCTCCTGGTTTTTCCCCAGTGGTAAGGAGGACCTGGATGTTTTTCCAGAGCCAATGGCCTTTCTGAACTTGAGAGGTGACATTGGGTCTCACTGGCTGCAGTTCAAGCTCTTGACCGAAGTCTCCTCCGCTGTGTTTATTCTGACTGACAACATCAGTAAGAAGGAATACAAACTGCTGTACTCCATGAAGGAGTCAACCACAAAGTACTACTTCATCCTGAGTCCCTACCGCGGGAAACGGAACACGAACCTGCGCTTCCTCAACAGGCTGATCCCTGTGCTCAAGATCGACCACTCTCACGTCCTCGTGAAGGTCAGCAGCACCGACAGCGAGAGCTTCGTGAGGCGGATCCGAGCCATCATATGCGGTGTGGCCCGCTCTCCCTGCAGGCGGGTGTCTGTAGAGGACATGGCACACGCGGCCCGGAAGTTAGGCCTCAGGGTTGACGAGGACTGTGAGGAGTGTCAGAAGGCCAAGGACCGGATGGAGAAGATCATCAGGAAGATCCAGGATGTGGATGCCTACAAGAGGGACGAGCTGAGGCTGCAGGGGGACCCTGCCAGGAAGGCAGCCCAAGTTGAAAGGGAGTTCTGCCAGCTCCAGTGGCTCTCGGAGCCCCCAGAGAAGCACCGGGCTGAGCTGAGACGGCGGGTCCTGGAGCTCCGGGTCCAGCAGAATGGCCAGGAGCCCACCTCAGGGGTGAAGGAGTTCATCCTGGGGATAAGCAGCCCCTCCCCGGGTGAGAGGCAGTACTTCCTGAGGTGGATGGAGTGGGGGCTAGCCCGACTAGGCTCACCACGGCCACGACAGCCTCCAGAGACCCTCCTCACCCTGAGACCGAAACTCGGTGGGGCCTCAGACTTGAATGAGCCACTCTGGCCTGAGCCCTTGGGAGTGGAGCACTTTCTGCGGGAGATGGGGCAGTTCTATGAGGCTGAGAGCTGCCTGGTGGAGGCAGGGAGGCTGCCTGCTGGTCAGAGGCGCTTTGCCCACTTCCCAGGCCTGGCTGTGGAACTGCTTCTGGGTGGGCTGCCTCTGGAGCTGGTCGATGGGGCCACCCTGAGCATCCCTATTCGCTGGGTCACTGGGCTTCTCAAGGAGCTGCATGTTCGCCTAGACAGGAGATCTCGATTAGTGGTTCTCTCTGCTCTGGGGGTGCCAGGCACAGGGAAATCTACACTCCTTAACACCATGTTTGGCCTGCGGTTTGCCACAGGGAGGAGCTGTAGTCCCCGGGGGTCCTTCATGCAGCTCCTCCCTGTAGCTGAGGGCTTCAGCCAGGACCTGGGCTGTGACCAAATCCTGGTAATCGACTCTGGGGGTTTGATCAGTGGGGCCTTGGCCTCTGCTGGGGACAGGTTCGAACTGGAGGCTTCCTTGGCCACGCTGCTAATGGGGCTAAGTAACGTCACTGTGGTCAGTTTAGCTGAGACGAAGGACATTCCACCAGCCATTCTTCATGCTTTTCTAAGGTTAGAAAAAACGGGGCACATGCCCAACTATCAGTTTGTGTACCAGAACCTTCATGACGTCTCCGTCCCCAGTCCCAAGCCGAGAGACAGGAGGCAGCTCCTGGATCCGCCCAGCGACCTGAGCAGGGCTGCTACCCACATGGAGAAGCAGGGTGGCAGCTTCCGGACACTGGCAGGCCTGGCAGAGAGGCAGCACGTCTGGCACATCCCAGCCCTGTGGCATGGAGCACCACCCATGGCCGCTGTGAGCCTGGGCTACAGTGAGGCCATCTTTGAATTGAAGAGATGCCTGCTAGAAAACATCAGGAATGGCTTGTCCAACCAAAACAAAAACATCCAGCAACTCATTGAGCTGGTGCGGAGGCTGTGAATGTCTTGAGGGTAGGGCCTCCTGCTGTGGCCTGGTGTGACAGCAGCCAGCAAGGCTGTAATTGGCACCTGAGAAGGAAGACTAGTGACAGACAGGAGTTAAGGGCCTCTCCACAGTGTTAAGAAGCAATCTCAAACCCGCTCAGAAACACTGAGAATAGAGGCCCAGGGCGGCGTGGTACAAGCAGTGAGTTCTCTGTTCCTAGCCCACCAAGGCTCCTGGAAGTTGGCCCCCTGGGTAGCTGCCCCTTCACTGGCCCCTGGAATTAGGGAACAGCTCCCTGAGTCACTGCAGGTGCTGGCAGACAGGGATGCTGCGGGTTGTCCCCAGGAAGCAAAAGAGGCTTTGCTTCCATTCAGTCCACAGGTCCTTTGTGGACCAGCCTTCAAGGTTTCGGTGACGTGGTGCCAAAGTGCAAGGCACTGCCGTGGCACTGAGCTTGTCCCTGACCCTTGCCCAGGAAGTGTTCAGCAGTCACCCTGTGTGCTCCAGCACTCTGTCATCCTTCCTCCACACTTCATGGCACATTGTCACTTGTGTGTTTACTGTCTGCCCCTAGACTGTGAGCTGCTTGAGGGCAGGACCTAAGCACCGTACAGCTCTGGGTCCCTAGGATCTGGCACACATAGGCGCTTAATAAATGTTTGTTGAATTGATGAGTTGGGTGAATGCTCAAATGACAGTAGTGTGTAGGTTTTGCCTGTCTGTGCCTTCATTGTCCTTGTGCTCAGGACAACAGCCTCTGCCTGAGGAGGGTCTGGGGACAATGCCTTCAGCACTTCAGCACTTTGGTCCCTCCCCATGTTGTGGTTGACAGAGAAGGAAGCCCCAGACCGCAGTACCTGCATGGCGGGGCATGAGTGGAGAGGACCTGCTGTGCATCCTCAGGTCTTTCCCAGCAAAGTGGCCACCCCGTGTGAGACAGATACTTGGTGAGGGCTTGAGCTTTCACCCTGCTGGCTCTTCAGCTGGAATCAGCCATCACTTCACTAAGTTTCAGAGCCCCACTCCACCTACATCTCAGGCCTAGGGGGTTCTGCTTAACTGTGCCTTGCTGCTGAGGCTTTGGGGTTTCCTTTTGTCTATGTTTCTTGTCTTCAGAGAAGTCAGGCAGTGGCCTGAGAGCCCCCCCATGAGTCTTGTCCCTTTCTTAGACCCAGCAAAGGTGCCCTTGGTTCCAGGGTACTCAGCCACCCTCTTGTCTGGAACCTTCTCTTGAACCAAAGGCCCTGCTGTCACTCTCCTGCTGGCCTGGCTCCCTGGGTGTCCCGGATGACCACTTGGTGCCCTGTGATCTGGTAGTGGGACTGAACATATGGGAAGAGGGAAGCGACCCTGAAACTTCGCAAACCTGCCCTTAGACCAGGTTTGGAAAAGGGGAATCTGACTCTCAGATCTAGAAACTTTGATCTGCCTAGAGTGTTAAAATGACTCAACATGCTGATTCAGTTGGAAGTAACAAACCTTTCTTCTCCTTTTTAAAAATTTCACTTCTGCCAGCTGGGCGTGGTGATACACACCTTTAATCCCAGCACCAGGAGGCAGAGGCAGGTGTAACTCTGTGGGTTTGAGTCCAGTATGGTATACAAAAAAGGTGCCAGGACTAAGAGCAAACAAAAACAAAAAAACAAAACCCAAACCAACCAAACAACAACAGTAAAAACAACACCCCCCACCCCCCACCCCCACACTTTTCCTACCAGAGCCACAGAAACTTCCCTGGCACCCACCTGCATTGCAGGAATTTTACCCAGCATATTCCTAGCTCCAAGTTCAAGTTCGCGCACAGGAAATACCTCTTAGAACTGTTGCATGTAGAGCCTGTGAGATAGTTCAGTGGCTACAAGCACTTGGAGCAAAGCATGGCAACTTAAATTCGATCCCTGGAACTCCCGTAAAACTGGAGGAGAGAATCAACTCCGTAAAGCTGTCCACTGACCTCCACAATGCCATCCCATTCTGCCTCCCCTGTATACATAGACATCATAGGCACACATGCTAATAATGAAACCGTCAGAGTCTCACTTTTAGAAGTTCAAGAATTGTTGAATTTCAACCAATATCCTTAAAGATTGTTTCATACTGTCCCTAGAATCTGGGACAAGGAAGGCAGGATTCATGACAGTTTAGAAAAAGATTCTTTAGCTGGGATTGCTGGTGCATAACTGTTGTGCCAGTGCTTGAGAGACAAGGATCCAAAGTTCAGGGTCAGTCGGGCTATATAGCAAGACCCCCCCCCATCTCCGAGAAGATAAAGGGTTTTTACATGAGGTCTGTCCACAGCTCAGAAATTAAATTCATTCTAGATTCCTAAGATTTAGATATCTGCAGAGTTTGTAATTTTATAAATTTCATCGAAGTTTCAAAGGGACACATAGGACAGGGTGTGGTAGCACATATCTGTATTCTGAGCATTGGAGAAACTGAGGAAAGAGGCTAGTTCAAGGCTAGCTTGGGCCACATAGTGAGAACCTATCTAAAAATAGCTCAACCACTGAAGAGGCAGAGGCAAGGAGCCTCTGACCCCTGTAAGTCCAAGGTCAATCTGGTCTACATAGTAAGCTCCCGACTCTGTCTCCAAATAAAACAAAAGGCCAAACAGCAATAAACTCAAAGTTTCTCCATATATCGTCAGGACCCATCTGCTTTATGTGTCAGCCTGGACAACAGACGAGTCTCAGTGAGATGTTGTGGAGGCTCCCCTGGAAGCAGGACTGTTAGAAGAGTTCCGTGACTGTTAGAGTCAAGCTGAGACCATTGACACTTAGATTTAGGAACAGAAGAGGTCAGCCTGAGCTGGGTGACTTCCAGGAAGTCTCTTGCATGCTCACCATACACATTTGAAGGGCTGATGTTTCTAGCCCAAGACCTATGAGAGGATTTCAGATCTGCTCTTGACAGTCAAACTTCAGTTGGACTCAATATGACTCCTTGGCTCTGATGTTGGTCAGGAGAGAGCATTCTCAGGGCCTCAGAGATGAAGTTAATTGTAGTATGTGCTAAGCCACACACTAGCCTCTTTTCCCTGTGCCTCCACAGGAAGAAGAAGGTAGGAGGCTGCACAGCCTCCTGTGGCGCTCCTTTTTGCTTTATCTTGTGAGTTTCAGTGGTCAACTTCTCAGGAAAAGCACTAGGGTTCTTGTTTACTGGCTGGGTAAGATGAATGACCAGGAAGCAGGTTGACAAAGTGAGTGTCAGCCCTTCTGAGTTGATTTAAGTCAGTTGTAAAGAGAAGCAGTGACTGGGTTTGATGGTGCATTTGGGGAGGCCGAGGTGAAATGATCATGAACTAGAGAGCAGATTGGACCACACTGGGAAAGTGAGAAGAACACAACAGAAGCTGTTGCCTCTGCTTACTGGATTCTAGTGATTCCAGGAAATACTCCCTGTGTTCCTGGCTGGATTGTTGGTTCTTGCACAAAGTCACTCCATAGCTCAGTCTTTGAACACTGTTGCACATGCAGGGATAGATAATTTTTAAGATGTCTAGACTACAGCTAGGACCTTCCTCCACCTGGTAGACCAGGTAGAAGAGTGCCACAGTCTTTCCCTCAGGAAGGCCTGCAGATAGCGGTTTCGGGGTTTGGGACATCCTCCTAAAAAGATGAGTTAAGACTAGTTGATGGCCTGGAGAGATGGCCCTGTGGTCTGGAACACTTGCTGCTGCAGAGCACATGGGTTCTGTTCCAGCACTTACCTGGTGGCTCATAACCGATGCCCCTTTCTGGCCTCCCACCCAGTTATCAGGCACAGATGTGGTGGGTATACATACATGCAGGCAATAATCACACACATAAAATAGTAATCATCGTCATCACCATCCTAAACTAGTTCACAACTCAACTGCAAACTGTAATCTCTGAGGGGATTTCAAAAAGCACATGCACCTGCTTTCTCGCAGAGATGAGGCTGGTTGGGCTCTCGGAGTCTGGAACTTTGGAGCATGTAGGCCACTTAGGCTCCTGTCATGTGGAGAACAAAAACCGCACATGAGAGAAAGCAGTGCATACCTCCAGCTTGGCATTGGGCCTGGAGGGGTGTTGTGGCCATTCATGTGGGGATCGCTGCTGGCTGAGGCTGCTCCATACCCAGCAGCCACTCACCTAGCCACAAAAAGCTGGGATCACCCCCTCATCCTACCATGGTTCTGAACTTTCACCCTACCAAAAGTGGTGCAGGAACTCCAGATACAGGAAGAGCATATGCTCTGACAAGGCCTGCACCCTCTCATCTGTAAAGCCTGGTTTTACTGCTTCAGCATGATGGATGGGAGGAACGGAGGGCAATAAAACAAGTGCATGCTCTAGAAAAAATGTCTCCCTTAAAAAGTTCCCACCTGGAGGTAGGGAAATGGCTCAGCAGTTAAGAGCACTTTCTGCTCTTCCAGAGGACCTGCACTTGTAACATCCATACCAGGCAGCTCACAATTCCCTAGCTCCAGGGGACCTTACATCTTCTTCTGGCCTCCACCGCACCTGCATAAACCTGGCATACACTCACAGACACACACAAAAATAAATGTTAAAAATGAAATTTCCACTGGTTGGGCTGGGGAAATGGCTCAGTGGGTAAAGTGTTGGCTGTGCCTGAGGATCAGAATTGGGAGGCCTAAAATCCACACCAAAGCTTGTCATCCCATTGCTTAAGGGAGGGAGATGGGCCTGGCTCGGTGATGCATGTCTTTAATCTCAGCATTCGGGAGGCAGAGGTGGATGGTCTTTGTAGGCCACTTAGAGCTTCACAGTCTCCTACAACGAACAAAAGACAAAAGTAAGAAGACGGGACCCCTGAAGCCAGCTGCCAAGCTAGACTAGCTGAATTGGTGAGCTCTGCCCATGCTTCAGTTAATATAGTGAGGAATGATCGAGGAAGACCCCCAGCATAATGTGGCTTCAATAGAGAGAACACACTTGATTGTGCTAATGCCTCTTGCTTGGAGGGGACACAGAACTCCAAGCAGTCTTCATGCCTTGCTCATTAGCTGGCCCCACCTCCTGCTGCCAGCTGAGCCGAGGGAGTTTATGACTTTGTCATTTCACCTTTATGAGACTCAAGGGTAGCCCAAGGCTCTGTTCTTTCTCTTTTCACTTCAGAGGACCAATAAAACAAAAACAAGCAAAAGAAACAATAAGGTCCTAACCAACCAGCCAAACAAACCCAGACATTAAATTTCTCACTCTGGGAATATGGTTTTCACATTTTTCTTTATTTTTTCTATTTTCTGTGCATTGGTGTTTTGCCTGCATGTATGTCTGTGTGAGGGTGTCAGATCCCCTGGAGGTGGAGTTAGAGACAGTTGTGAGCTGCCGTGTGGGTGCTGGGAATTGAACCCAGGTACTCTGGAAGAGCAGCTAGTGCTCTTAACTGCTGAGCCATCTCTCCAGCCCCCACATTTTTTTTTCAAGTGCTTGGGATGGAGCCCAAAGCCTTACATATATGCTCTCCCACAGAGCTACACCCCCAGCCCTACATAACCATTACTGACTCTATTTTACACATGAGAAAGTTTGGACAGAGGGAGGTTGTCATTGCTCGTGTTACACAGCTAGGGAGTGAGTTCAAGTTTGGATCTGGATAGTTCAGATGCTGGATACCATCTCTCTCTCTCCATGTTGGAGCAAATTTATATAATTTGTCAAACTATAAAATCATCACACTTTATGCCAGTTTTTAAAAGGAAAACAGCTTAAAAGAATTATTTAGGAAAAACTACAAGATTTTACCTTTGCAAGTGACTATGGATTTGAAAAAGGCCACATCCCT